>WSYH01016236.1:0-13344 GCA_036426205.1 Ascaphus truei
TATCTATCTACTGATCTATCTATCTATCAATAGTATATCATATTATATAATCATACTATATATATATTATATAACATCTATATATATATGATATATATATATATATATATTATATAGTATATATAAACACACAACCAGCAACTCAAACGCCCACCCCTCCTACGATTGGACTATATGTAATGCCACATGAGGTGCAACTGGGCTGTGGCACATGCATATAGGAAAACACAGGGGGGTGCCTCAGTGCTAACATCCAATGACAAAACATAATGTAATAATTACAAGAAGATGCTTCACTACTAATAACATGCTAATGCTAATAATAAAATATGTTTTTTTGTTAGAAATTTTGGCCAAACTCATAAGCTTGCACACCACTACTGTAAACCATAAAGTGCAAGTCCTACACTACATCACACTCATGCTTTGTTCCCAATACCTCTGTATGAGGGGGATCTATTTTGATCTGGTTTGAAACTGTTGCCGGCAAAGCCGGCCATTCAGTTTGAACAGCAATTCTACTTGTTACCAAGTAGAACAAAGATAAACCAGTCAAACAAAAATGAAAACCCAACAAGAGCACTGATGAAGTGCACTTAAAACAAAGGTTAAATCTGAAGAACCCTGATTGGTTGGATACCGAGCAAGCACCCCGCCTAACGCCCACTGGAAGGCAACTCTGAAAACCGTCCCAGTGACTCGGCGTACGAGTACTGGCTTCTCTGCCCGAATACGGAGTGCACCAGGCCCTACATGACCACGTGTTCGGGACCCCCCCCTCCAAAACACTGGCTTCCTGGTTTTACAAATGGCTACCTAGCCAATGGCCAGGACAGGTTGACACAGGAGGATCCCTAGCTTATTGTCCCGGGACCTGGGCACCCAAAAATAAAAAGATGAGGTGAGAAGTGCAACCAGAACAGCAGGAGCAACTCCTCAAGAAGGAAAAGAGGGGTTGCAGTCTGCCACAACTCGAATAAATGTGATATATGCGACTCCCCGTCTGCCACCGAAGGGACAGGGCGGGGGAGTCCGTGAAGTGTGCAAATACTCTCCTGTGCTCAGTGCTCGTGGAGGACTCTCCAACTCAAATCCCCGGCGGGACGGGGAACCAAAGATGAACTAGAGTTCCCTCCACCGGGGTCTCTCATCACTCGTGGGTCGCATGGATACCCGCCATCCAATGGGTGTCTGTGCGGTGACAGGCGAGGTAATGCCACTATAGGGAGCACCAAGAATACAGACTTTCCTCGGCATGCCGCGGAAACTGCCGGGACATTCTCCCCCCCCCAACTATGCTGAGGTTGGGGAAGAGAAAGTCCCAATGGGGTTGCGTGACCTTGGTTCTAGTCGAAAGCATATCGGAGAGCCGAAGTTTGATGATGGATGACAAGGTCTTTCCGGGTCTGCAACGACCCCCTCAATGAAGGTGCGGGAGTCGGGGTGTATGGCATCTTTATCATCCTGGATCAAAACGACCGAGGGACGCGGGGCAGAACGCGATCCATACGGGCGCGAGCACCTCGGGCCCCTACCCCAATCCCCCAGCTCATAGTCCGGGAATCCCCCGCTCTGGTCACCTGCGCCAGGATTAGCCGGCTGCAAATAGAGGTGAATCCAACATCCGAGCCCCCACTGCCGGATTAACAGCAGGTGCTCGCCGAGGAAATCAATCCCACCGGCCTGTTTCTTCCTGTCGCGGAGACCATGTGCCAGGCCTCAGTAAGGTCCCTAGTATGCCGGCAGCCCGAGAGGTTTCTACCTAAACCCTCGGGCCTGATGAAAAGAGTTGCCGTCATACGGCGATATTGCGCAGCTGGGGCGAAAGGAAAAAGGTTGCACTGGCACCACTGCGGGACGTTGATCGCGAATAGGTACTCTGCAGTATTGGAGGCGGAAAGTGTGTAACTGGGAGCGGACACACACCCCCCTGTCCACCCTCCTCCAAGTATACACGCAACTCCCACAGAGACCCAATGCTTCCCACCATAGACAGGGAATCCATCAACTCCCTCTGGATCTTGTTTGATAAATTCGGGGGTCGGACCCATGGCTATCACCGTGCCAAATCTGACTGGCCACTAGCTGATTAACTCACCAGGGTTCTTCCCCCTAAGGTGAAGCATTCTCGACAGATACAACCCATGACCCCAGACGAGCAATGACCCGTTCTTCAAGATCCACTGAATTTTCTTGGGCAGGGTCCTCTGCATCGAACAGTTAGACCTCCAGATACTTGAGAGTACGCTCCCCCACGAGATATTACAAACGTGGGGGGCAAAGAGTCCACCTTGGGACCCCACCATGATGCGCCGGACACTTGGACCAGTTGATCCGAGCAGAAGAGGCCGGCGTGTAGACCTCTTGCACCTCCTGTGCCGCTCTAGTCATCTAGGTCCTGGGCCACGAGGAGCACATCATCGGCATAAGCCGACAGGACTACCCACATGTCGGGCTCCTGCAGCACCAGCCCGGTAAGCCCTCTTGCTCGTAGGCAGGAAAGGGCTCATGGCCAGCGCTTACATTTTGCCCCCGACAGGGGCAACCCTTGACGCACTCCTCACCCGCGACCAACACCACAGTGCTTCAGGGACCAGTTTAATCTTCACCAGACACATCTGCAGAAGCGTACGCATCTGGAGAAAGCCCACAAATTGTGGTCCGAAGCCAAACCCAGCAGGGTCGTGCATAAGGTAACGTGATGCACTCTGTCAACCGAAACGTCCTTCTTCCTATCTAGGTACAGAGAAGGCAGTGGATAGACCATCCTTCTGCTTGCGTAATGCATCAGGTTCCCGGACCAACAAATGTTGGGTCATATAATCCTCCGCCCGGGACACTTATAAGGAACGGTCAGGGTGAATCACCTCTGCCAGTACGGACTTATCCTCAGCGAAGCGCTTTGGCTACGATCTTAGTCCTGCTGAGCATGAGAACCGTCTCCAATTGAGATCTGACGAGATCCCCCTGTCATTTGGCAGCAAGACTATTTGCCCGCCGACATAAAGTGGCAGCTCAAACCGGATCTCCAGGGCTTCGCTAGGACCCGTGGTTTCGGTGAAATCAGGTCCCACGCCATCTCCATAAAACGCGGAAGAACTGCCACGTCACCCGTTCTAGCCCCGGCCTTTGGTCCGCGGGACATGAGACTTGAGGCTTCAGAGAGCTCGGCCAGAGTCAAGGTAACTCAAGGCCGCGCCCATCCAGTCCTCACCGCCGTTGGAAGCCCCTCCCATAAGACCTGCATTTTAAGCTGGCCTGGATGGACTCCGGAGATAAAAGTCTACTATAATCTCCGGGTTCTCGTCCCGGATGCTCTCCGTGTCATGTCAGATGGGGTACCCGTCCCTCTGCCAACAGGCATGTGATATGTCTCGTGTTTACCCCGTCTTTTTTCCTCCAGCGTGGGTAGAGGGCGCGACCCGCGATCCATCTCTCGCAGAAAGTTGGTGATCGGGATCGCACATACGCCCCCCGAGCTCTCCATTTCCAATTCCCTGAGACCCCCTTCCTCTCCATGTACATACTCTTGACTCAGGTATGGGTCCTCTCTCCGTCGTCCGCACAACGACCGCTTCTCTAGATCGAGCACCTCCTCCCTGAGGGCCCTCGATCTCACATCGCGCCGGCCGCGCGGCACCCTCTGGTGTAACTCGCCACTACATAGCGCGCAGATGAACCTTGCCCACGTCCCACCACTTCTCTAGGGGGACGTGTCAAAGTCTGACGCTCAACCTCTCACAGGCCGATCCAACAGTCTCTGACCGACGTCGCAAACCCCTTGTCCTCCACAAACGAATTGTGAGAATTCCCATAAGCGGCCGAAGGGTCTGGCAGGGTAGCAAGCATCATCGCTCACGTCGCACATATGTGGTCCGAAAACGGTCGCCAGCTAATGGCACTGGACTGGGCTCGCGACAAGCTGTGCTGGAAATAATGCAGTCTGTCGATTCCGTGACCAAATACAACTCGTTCACCCTAAACACGCCTAACATAGGTGAACTCATGGATGCCCAGGAGTTTGTTCTCGCCAGCCAGACTCGTACCAAAGGTAGTAAAGCGGTTGAATGACCTCCCGCAAGGCCGACGCAGAAACACGGGTGTGGCTCCTGACCATTCCGCCTTCCGCAGCCCTCGAGGGTCCGATTTAAAAATCACCCCCGAGCACCACGTAAGTTCCGTCCCGCTGTCGACTGTCTGCCGTATTTCAGTACATCTGACGAAGAACTGCCTTCTCAGTTCAGGGTCCGGTGGCAGAGCATACACGTTCAGGAATATAACTGTTAGGTCCTCGTGTCGGACCCTGATATCACAGGCGACCTGGAACAACACTTTGGCAAGCAGCAGCTCGGTTGAAAGACGCATCGAAGAACAGGGTCACCACCCCACTAGATGTTGAAGTTAGATGCTGAGAAGACACTATGCCTCGCCACTGCCAAAGTGCCAACCGGGCTTTCAGCCTCTGGGTGGTATGGGTTTCCTGCAGGACACTCACAGAAACTTCCCCTTCTGCAATAAGGAGAGTACCTGAACCTGCGAAACCCATCCTTACATAGCCCGTAACATTTAGCGCCGTAACGAGTGCTTAACACAATTGGTAATCAGATTTTTTTTGGTTCCCCACAGGTGCTCAGGGGTACTATACCCTGAGAAGCTTTACTGGTCTCGCATCACTTTTTCAAACTTCAGGACCCGAATATGATAGCCCCAGAAGATTTTGGTGGCCTTGTGGTTTTGGCCCTGATTAACGATCGATAGATGGAGAATGGACCGAGGAGCAATCTTTCCACTTCTCACGGGGCCAACTTCACACATCAGTTTTTTATGCTTGCGAGGGTATCCTCTAGGAAAGCAAATCTAGCTTCCTTGGCAGGGTCAGGGGTCAAAGAGTCCACCGACTCCACGGTGCCAGAAGACTCCTCACTGAGCCCCACTCCCTAAGCTCCTGTTGACTGAAAGGCTTTAAAGTACCGCCCACCCCCCCTGTGGTGGTCCTCTCAGTTCTAACGTTGGCTTCCCCCGTTCGGTGTTTCCACGAGGGGGCCACTAAATCCTCCATCTTCCAATCCAACCCCGGATAGGATGTTCAGGGGTATCTGGTGGTGGCACTGGCATAGAGCAGGCAGCGGTTTCTTGATTGACCTTGTGAACCAAAAGGGTAACCCATTACCCTCCTGGCTCCTCTAATCGCCGTGTAAGTAAAGCGGAATGTTGAGTGTGCCTGTCGCCTCAATCACGGGGGGGCACTTCTTCTGTAGGCACCCCAGAGAGAGAGTCTGCCTGGCATCGCTTTGACAAAGACCAAAACTCCCCACTAAGAGGGCTCAATGGCAGATAGCCTCCAGTTGAAATCCGAGTGCTCACCAAGCATCCCTACCTACACCTGCCCTCCCCCCTCTCCATCCTCAACCATGGGGTCCGCCCTAGCCATCCCCTAACTTCTGGTGACGCAAACCTACTCCGCCTCAGGTGCACACTCTAAGGGGTACAGCGAGTGTGAAATCTGGCTGGCTCCAAATAGGTGCACTCTGCCAGGCAAATTCACCGAAGCAACAACTCCTGGGGATGCTCTCCAACCGGGAGGGCGTTGAGAGGGCCACCCCAACGGCTATATCTGATGGGCAAGGCCTCATGCTTGCTGAGCATTTTGCCTTGCCGCCCAGAACGCCGGGTACCTCATTGGTATTCCCTCCAGAAATTCGAGGGGGGGGGGCTTTACGTGTGTGGGAGATCTGGTTTACACTGGCTACTCTTAAACCAGTGGTCGGGACATACCACACCGTGTCGGACCTGATGTACGTCCCGCTCAGCAGACTTCAGATGGTCAACGTAATACTGTTCACCCTCCTCTACCCTCCTCAATCACCCTCTTATTTGTTTTTAAATTTGCTCTTTCTAGGGATTGATTCCCCAGGAAGATTACGCTACTTCCTAAAGGAGCTTCCTCCTGCTCCCCCCACTCTGTACGGTGCTTACATTGGGGGTAATTTTTCTTGGGGGGGGACAAGCGACAACAGAGGGTGACTGTTGTGGGGTACTTTTCCTTTCTGTTCCCCCTTTGTAGGGGGAGGGTTCCGAATTTTGGTGGTCACTGTTTGAGTTGAGGCAGTGGACATCTCTATGATCATGTGGAGCCTGGGCCCTTGAGGTCTTTTCTTCTCCCTCTGTTCTTTGGGAGAGATTCAGATCTCACAACCTGTTTGAGATGGCCAGCGACATCTTCTGTGGACCCAGGGGGCCTTGGCCCTCAAGGGTTTCCTTTTTCTCCCTCTTTCTTTGGGGGAGAGGTGCAGATTCACCGCCCTAGCTGGGGCACGCAACATCTGCTGTGGTCCCCAGGGGGGGGCGGCGGGCCCCCAAGGGCTTCCACTCGGTGGGCACGTGGCAGAAGGTATTTCCCCTTGGGGGAGACAGTGAAACATGAAGTGTGTTCGCTTCCATGGCGACCCCCTCTCCTTCTCCTCCCGCTCTCCCAGGGAGAGGTAACAGAATCACTGGTTTCCAGTTGGACAGCAACATCTCTTGTGGTCCCAGGAGGGACCTGGCCCCTGAGGCCCGCTTGTGGTGGTCACAGCGGTATGGGGTGGCTTGGCAGGTTTGAGGGGTGGGGTGTATAAGGAGTTGGGATAGGTCCTCTGTTTCCTTTGGGGCAACCTCTACGATGTGCCCCGCTCCTTCTCACGATACATCTATTCCCTCCGTCCATAGAACACTGTGTACATTAAGGCCCTCGTACGGCACCCTAAGAAGAACCTCCCACAGATTCTGTGCTCCCGGCAGCTGCATCTTGTACCTGCCGGCCTAAAATGAAAGCACGTTCCTCAGCTCTATCCCTGCAGCCCAGCGATTTTTGTTATGGGAGACTTAATGTCCTCCCAGACTTTGCAGGTGCAGCCGCATGAGCTATCTGGGATTTAAGGGGGTCCCATTGAGAGAACGAAGTCCTCGTGCCTAACCCCCCATGCGGGCTCTACGGGGATTAGGTCCCCCCTACAACACTGATGCCTTTCTGCAACCAGGGTGTGCGTGGCAGCCATCGTATGTAGAAAGAAAATGCCCTTTCCCGTACATTTGCGGCCCCGCCACCAAGGCAGAGGGACCCACACCATCGGCCACAGCCCTAAACATAATCGTCCATGCTACGGCCAGGTGACATTTGGGCACCTCTCCCCCCAGCTTCTGCTCAGACAGTTTGTGGCCCCCAGCCATTGTTATTGCGGCCCGACTCCTGCAGGGCGCCACCTGCACCCAAGTGAACCTGTAATGCAGGTGTTAAAATGACAAGAGGAGCTGGGTGGAGGTTGGTGGGGCCAGAGGGCACTGGAATACCGAGCCTTGGGCTATGGTTTGTTACTCCTAGGGCCCCCCGTTTTAGGAGGGTCGATGTCCCCAGGTTTGGCCCCGGTTGCTGCACTATTCCTGTTCCCCCCAGGCATGGATGATAATCCTCTAAGTAAGGGGAGGAAATAGTGCTTAGGAGAGAATGCGGGAAGGCAACCTGTTTATTTAAAGAAACAATTAACTAATCGTCTCTGCACAGGGAGAATATAAAAACAGCTTTTAAAAACTGCTGTATTCTTCTCTTTCTCCCTTTAATTATGTTAACTCTCTCTCTCTTACAGAAACCACACACACAAAAGAAGGTTTTAAAGTAGACACGAGATTCCTCATTGCAAATGAAAAATAAAGAAATCAGGCTTTAAATTAATTGCAAACTGGAAGTAAAAAACAAACCAAGGTGGGGAGACGAGGGAAGAAAAGTGGTAAGAAGGAAAAGGGAGAGGAAGAGATGAGGAGACAGACGGACGGCGAAAGCACGTGGAAGAAGAAAAAAAAAAAAAAAAAAAAAAAAGAAAACAGGGAGAGATTAAGAAAGAGGAACTAGAAATTGGGAGAGTGGAGGAAAAAGTAAGGAGGAGTTAAGAAAGAGGCAAGGACTGTAGAAAAGAGACCGTCTCATGCCGTATCGCTCCCCGACTTCTCAGGATTCTTCCTTGCCTTTTCTTTTAGCACGCGTTCTACTTTTCCTTGTGTCCCTTCTCCCCCCCGATTACTTCTCCCTAGCTGAATGCCACTCGCGTGCATGCAGTCAACAGTCTTCCCAGACTGTCCCACACACCCTAATTGTAGGTAATGACGGAGTCAAGCACCGTATCCGTGCTTTCCCTTTGTCCTCGCTCCACCCCCCCCCCCTCCACCCTACTCTCTCCGCGGGCCCTCCTACTATACGCTGCGCCCCCGAGCCCGGAGGGGGAGGGTTTGAGACTGCATTCCTGCACAGCCCAAATTTTCAGCTTTTGCTGGGTTGAAGTACAGCAGCCTCTGGGTGAAACAAAAACGGTTTTTAAACTTAAAAAAAACACCCAAACCCTCTACAAAAACCATGTATACTCACAGTTAATACTCCCCACAGTCCATACCAAAAAAGAAAGAAAGAAAACACCTATTCTTCATCAATTGGCCTGTGAGCTCTGAGTGGAAAGAAGCAGGCTCCAGCACAGCTTACACACAGGAAAAAAGGGACTAGCAGAACCCTTCCTTTACCTCTTATGAGGGGTCTATTTTGATCTGTTTTGAAACTGATTGGCCCGGCGAAGCAGCCATTCAGTTGAGACAGCAATTCTACTTGTTCCTCAATTAGAACAAGATAAAGCCAGCAACAAAAATGAATAACCCAACCAATGCACTTATGAATGCACTTAAAACAAACGGTTTAAATCCTGAAGAACCTGATTGGTATGACCGAGCAAAGCACCCCCGCCTAACGCCCACTGGTAGGCAAACTCTGAACCCGTCCAGTAGACTCGGCGTACGAGTACCTCTGTTCCCGCTACGGGATTGCACCAGCGCCCTGAACATGACCGACTAATGTTTGTCGGTACCCGCCCTCCAAACACTGCTTCCTGGTTTTACAAATGGCTTACCTTAGCCAATGCCAGGAGCAGGTTACCAGGAGATTCCTAGGCTTATTGTCCCGGGACACTGGGCACCCAAAAATAAAAGCTTAGGTGAATTGTCACCCGGGAGAACAGCAGTAGCAAGCTCCTCAATAGGAAAAGATGGGTTTGAGTCTGGCACAACGGCGCGAATAAATGTGATATACGGACTCCCGCTCGCCACAGAAGGGACAGGTTGCGGGGGAGTCCGTTAAGTGTGCCAATACTCCTCCTTTTTGCTCATTGCTCCGTGTGAGGAACTCTCCAACTCAAATCCCGGTCCCCGGCAGGGACGGGGAATCCAACGATGATAGAGTTCCCTCCAACCGGGGTCTCTCCATCCTCGGGGGGGGGGTCGCTGGGAATACCCAGCCTCCGAATGGTTGTCTTGGCGGGTTGACAAGGCGAGGGTAATGCACTAATTGAGGCCCAGATACAGGACTTTCCTCGGCATGCCGCGGAAACATGCCGGGGACATTTCCCCCAACTTTCTGAGGTTGGGGGAGAGAAAGAGCCCGAGGGGGTTGCCGTGACCATTGGTTCTATGCAAAGATTCGGGAGAGCCGAGTGATAGTTTACAAGTCTTTCCGGTCTGTCAATCACCCCTCAATGAAGGGTGCGGGAGTCGGGGTGTAATGGCATCTTAATCTTCCTGGATCAAACGACAGGGATGCGTGCAGAACGCAGATCCATATACGTGTGCCGCGAGCACCCTGGCCCCTACCCAATCCCGCGCGCTCATAGTCCAGGAGCATCCCCTACTCTGGTCGACCACCTGCGCCAGGAATTAGCCGGCGGGTGCAGCAATAGAGGGTGAATCC
Source organism: Ascaphus truei (assembly GCA_036426205.1). Taxonomy (NCBI): domain Eukaryota; kingdom Metazoa; phylum Chordata; class Amphibia; order Anura; family Ascaphidae; genus Ascaphus; species Ascaphus truei. The sequence goes on from WSYH01016236.1 coordinate 9,758, forward strand.
GAACATCGAGCCCCCACGGTGCCCGGATTATAGCAGCAGGGGCTCGGGCGCGAAATCAATCCCGGGGACGCCTGTTTTTCGTCCTGGTGGGTTCGCGGAGACCAGTTTCCAGGCTTCAGGCATGGTCCGCGGTAGTATGGATGCGCGGCAAGGGGACTCCTAGAGGTTCTACCTAACCTCGGGCCTGATGAAAAGAGGTGTTGCGGCGGTCATACCTCGATATTTGCGCAGCTGGCGAAGAAAAAGGTTGCCACTGGGCACCACTGTGCGGAGAACTGATCTCGGAATATGTGATCTCTGCAGGTAATTGGAGGCGGCAAAGTGTGTAACTGGGAGCGGGACACAAACACCACTCCCTGTCGACCCCCTCCAAAGGGAGTGACCACGCAACTCCCACATAGACCCCCGGCTTCCCTCCGAGAAAATCCTCAACTTTCCTCCGTCCTCTGGATCTTGTTGATAACTTCGGGGGTCTGGACCCATGGCTATCAGCCGTGCCAAGGCTGAGCTGGCCACAGCGGATTGAGAATCAGCCAGGGTCTGTCCCCTAAGGGAAATCATTCCGTACAGATCACCCATGACCTCCAGACTAGGGCTGACCCTTGTCTTCATAGGTCACTGCAGTTTTTTCTGGGGCAGGGTCCTCTGCAGCAGACAGGTATACTCCCGATACTTTGAGAGTATCGCTCCCCCACGAGATATTACGAAACGTTGGGGGCAGAGTCCCACCTTTAAGGGACCCACCAATCGGGCGGAGCACTTGGACCAGTTTGTAATCCAGCAGACGAGGCCTCGTGGTAGACCTCTTGACACCTGTGGCCCGTCTCTAACATGCCTATGTCCTTGGCCACGAGAGCACATCATGCGGCATCGGGCCGACAGGACTAACGCCCATGTCTGTGCCTTCCCGCAGGCAGCAGCCAGCCCGGTAAGGGCCTCTTCCTCAGGTGAGGCAGAGGTGGAAACTCCAATGGGGGCCGCGCGTGAACATTTGCCCAACGGGGCGAGGCAAAACCCTTGGACTGCACTCCCCGACCAAACCACAGAAGGTGCCGTCAGGGACCAGTTTAATCTTCACCAGACACGTCTGCAGAAGCCGTACAGCATCTGGAGAAAGCCCACAAATTGTTGGGCCGAAGCCAAACGCCCCGCTGGTCTGCGGATAAGTACGGGATCACTCTGTACAAAACGCCTGGTTCTCCTGCTCTAGGGACAGGAAGGCGAGTGATAGACATTCCTCTTGTGCGTAATGCATCAGTTCCCCGGACCAGAAAATGTTGTCATGAATGCTCCGGCCCGGCGGGACAGTATAGACTGGTTCGAGGTTAAATCAGCCTCTGTCCATTACGGACTTGAGCCTCAAGCTATAAGCGCTTTGGCTACGATCTTATATTCCTTGCTGAGCATGAGACCGGTCGCCAATTAGAGTCTGACGGAGATCGCCCTTCTTCGGCAGCAAAGACAGTATTTCCCTGCCGCCGGCGGCCGACGCCACGAAAGTGTCTCTCACCGTCTCGGGTGCAGGCTTCGGCTATGACCGGTCGGTGAAATGCAGTCCCAGCAATCTCCAGAAAAAACCGAAGCCCTGCTCCACATGTCACCCGTCTATCCCCGGCGCTTTTGCCCGGGACATGAGACTGAAGGGCTTCCAGAGAGCTCGGCCAGAGTCAAGGTAACGGTCAAGCCTCCCTCCATCCTCACCGACCGTTGGGGGAAGCCCCTCGCTGCATAAGGACCGGCTGGCATTTATCTGGCGGGGATGGACTTGGCCGAGAGAAAGATCTACATAGAATCTCCGGTGTGTTCTGTCCGATCGGGTCTCCGGGTCGTCAGAGTGGTAAACCTCCCGCTGCCAACAGGCTTTGATAGTCTAATCTACCTACTGTGGTTTCCCCTCGTTTGGGTGGTTCTTCTCCACGTATAAGAAGAGGCCCTGACCGGGGACGGGGCGATCCATCTCTCGAAGGAAGTTTATGGCGGGATCGCACATACGCCTACGGGGCCGGGCGCGGGGGGGCCGGGGCGCATCTCGGGGGGTCAAACCTGCCGATACCTTCAATTCCCCGAGAGCGCACTCCTCTGCCTATGTACATACTCTGGCAGGTATTGGTCTTCCCGCCAGACAGCCAGGCCGCTTCCTCGAGATGGCGAGCACCTCCCTCCCTGAGTTGCCTCGATCCAGCATCGGGCGCCAAAGCCCGCTGGCACCAGGGGCGGCGTCTGTTGTGACTCCTGACCTACGAGGGCCTCAGAGTGATCCTTGCCCACGTCCCGACCACACCTTCTTCTAGATACCGGGTGGCAAAGTTCTGACCTGCAAACCTCTCCAGAGCCATCCAAAAGTCTCTGACGCGAGCGTCGCAAACCCCCTTGTCATCCAACAAACGAATTGTTGAAATGCCAATAGCGGAAACCGAAGGTGCTGCAGGTAGGCAGCTGCAACGTCACGGACGCACAATTGTGGTCCGAAATGCGGCCAGCCTAATGGCACTTGGACTGGTGCTCGCTACAGGCTGTTCTGAAATATACAGTCTGTCGATCCGGGACCAGGACATCCGTTCACTCCCTAAACACCCTAACTGGGTGGAACTCATTGAGGGGTGCCTCAGGATGGTTGTTCTCCGGCTCTCACAGGGGGGGCAGCCAGACGTGCTACCAAGGGAGTATCGGTGTGGTTGGAGGTGACCGTCCCGCAGGTCCCGACGCAGTGAACACTGGTGTGGCTCCTACCATGATTCCGTTCCTTCCGAGCCTCTCGAGGGTACATTAAAATCAAACCCACCCCCGCGCACCACAGTTCGTGGGCCTGTTCGGTGACTGTCTGCCCAGTTTTCAGGACCTTGCTGATGAGGGAACTGTCCTTCTCAGGGTCGTGGCAGGAGCATCCACGTTCAGGAAATTAAACGGGTAGTCCTGCGTGTCGTGTGACCGGCCTGATATGCCACAGGCGACCTGGAAACAACGAGCTTTGTGCAGGCCAGCAGCTCTTGTTGGAAAGGACTCGAGAACACGGGTCACCACCACCGACTGATGTTTGAAGTGGAGATGGCTGAAGAAGACACTGGAGACTGCCTCGCCACTGCCCCAAATGCGCAGGTCTGTGTGCTTCATCCTCTGAGTGGTATGGGTTTTTGCCTTGTCATGGAAACTCGACGGAGAATAGCGTGGTCCGCGGGGGCTTCTGCAAGAATGAGAGTACCTTGAAAACCTGCAAACCCTCCTTCAGCCGTTAACCAATTTACGTACCGATCTTAACGCCATTGGTGTAATCAGAGTTGTTTGTTCCCCACAGGGGATCAGGGTAGCTAATACCCTGAGAAGCCTTTACGTGTCTCCGCAATCACTTTTTTCAACTTCAGGACCCGAATACTGGTAATGTACAGGTTATTAAGAATTTATTTTAGTGTTAGGACCCTTGAGATGTGGTCTGCCTTGGAGGGGCTCAAGGGCTTACGTCACTTTGGCCAAAGAGTTAAACTAAAAGACCATTTTATTCAAAAGATCTCTCTCTCTCTTCCTTCCCCTCTCTCCCTCTCTCCCTCTCTCCCTCTCTCCCTCTCTCCCTCTCTCCCTCTCTCCCTCTCTCC
>WSYH01016237.1:0-13343 GCA_036426205.1 Ascaphus truei
GCCTGAGGCACAGGGAGATAAAGTGACTTGCCCAAGGTCACAAGGAGTCGACACCGGGAATTGAACCAGGTTCCCCTGCTTCAAACTCCGTGCCAGTCAGTGTCTTTACTCACTGAGCCGCTCCACTCCGTCAGTGTGTTTAATTGATGTGTACAGTACCTGCACTATTATATGACCCTTATTATTATGGGCACACCTAGTTATTACGCTGCTAAGTTGTGAGCGCCGACCAACCCTTCTTTCCCCCCTCCCCCACCTTTGTACATAGGGTGTGTGTATATACTTTGTTCAAGGTGTTTGCAGAATTAACTCTCTTTTTATGATGCAGCCCCTCCGAGTTCTATATATTTTGGGGCCGTAAGACGAATGTCTGTCATTTCCTTTTAAGAAATATTTTGTTTCTATTTCAAATGATACAAATAAATAAAAGGACAAATGAAAAAAATCTGAATGGGGGATAAAAAATGAATACAAAAATGGGTCCAGGGGACACTGCCTCTCGTAGCTTATTTCGGAACCTGGTTGTTGAAGTGTGGCACGTGTAATGGATACCTAAACAGTACGTTTGTTGTGCTGCTTAACTTGTTTCTTGTCGTGCTGCTTTCAGAGAAGACTTGAGACCCTCCCCCAGCGGCGGTGAAAGGGAAGGAAGAAGAAAGAAAGATGACAATGTGACGTTCACCCCGGTCATTGTCGTTCTATTTGTGGTTATATGCTGCGTCATGTTGCTTTTGCTGTACTTCTTCTACATGTGGCTAGGTAAGCGGCTGGTGTCTGCTTCATTCAACATTATTCAGCTAATCGAAGCTCTTCTTTCCTGTTCTTAACTGAGATATAAAAATAATTTCCCTAATTAAAGCAGCACGTCTTAAAAAAAAAAAAAAAAAAAAGTGTATGTATATATCTCTCACTCTCTCCCTCCCTTTCCCTCCATCTCTATCATCTCTCTCTATCCATCTCTCCCTCAACCATGTGGTCCTCCATGCTCATCCCTGGTCCTCCGATCTCTGGGGGGCACCCCAATTTTTTTAATTGCCGTTTTCTAAAAGGAAAAATTACGAACGAGATTACCGGGGTCACCAATAGAAAGCTGAAGCTTCATCCGCCAATGACTTTGCAGCTTTCTGCAGGGGTGAGCCCTGACCCCCGCAGACCTTTTTGTGTCTGGGGAGGGCACATGTATCCTGGATGTCGGACCGCAGTTACCAAGGGGTTCCCTGGGCGTCGGAGACTGTGATACAGAACCCCCCACACATTAAATAAACTTTAAAAAAATTAGAGAAATCTTGAGATGTGGTTTGCTTCTTTAAGAGATGATTACTAGAAGTATGAGCTGGTTTCTTCTCCATGATCCAGCCCGTGAAATCCTCATTGTCCTTGGCATGGCTCTGCTACCCTCTAGTCACATTGCTTAAAGCCGCAATCCACCTTGCTCAATGTTGTGCTTTTGTTTTTAAATCTGATCTGGAGCCAAAAGATGTTGCTACAATCACCATGAACAACCCTGTTCATAAGATATCATTATTTTTATTATTTTTGTGCGGGTTTTTTGCAGGTACATTATTTTTTTGGGGGGGTAGAATTTATTAATAAATTTTTTTGGGGAGGTTTTTAAAAGTGAAATATCCTGGGAAAATTATTCCCTGGGAGAATTGCTGCTTTAACTACTGACCTACACTATGCTGCATGCAACTTGTTCACATTTTATGTAATGAGTGACTATATGACATTTTTGGCTGGATTATGGTATGGAACAAAGTATTGTAACAGTTAAAAGTGCCTACATTCATTTCTTACTGGTGTTAGAGCACACATTGCCCTCTTTGTTTTTTAAATCCAGGAATGATACGGGGGGGGGGGTCTCCAGAGCTGAACCCCATTCATTTCAGCTACATGGACCACCTGCTTCTGTTCTGGAGATACTTCGCTCCAAAAGGGGGTGCCACTCTGGAACTCACGGGGTGTGCTTTCCAAAGTTCCTGGGCCAATAGGAAGCTGTGACATCATCAGGTGTGGCTTCCCATTGACCCACGTGACGAGGAATCTGAAAACTGCAGGCCCCACGGCACCCCCTTTTGGAGGTCTGTATGTCTGGAAGCAGGGGGTCCCCGGAGCTGAAATGAATGGGGTTCAGTTCCCGGAAAACCCCTTTTTTAATCCCATGTAAAAAATGAAGACAAAACGGCTTGGATTGCCCCTTTAAAGTGAATATATGTTACTCTGGCTACTTACCCAGTTGGCAAGATATGTGTGCAGAAGTGTAAATACTGTTTGTATTCACTCACCCTTTCTCTGTTTTATCTAGTGTACGTTATCATATCTGTCTTTTGCTTGGCATCGGCGATGAGCCTGTTTAACTGCCTCTCTGCATTAATTCAAAACCTATCATGTGGACGATGCAGGTGTGTTACATGATGTATATTTATAAATCAGTGTATATCAGGGGGGGAGGTTGGATTGTGTTGGCTTAAAGCCCTGTACCAGTTTTCACCACAACAATATTTCTTCAAATTGTTCTCTCCTCCTGGCCACCTGGCCAGATCAACCCCTAGTACACAAGCACGTGCCTACGGCAGGGGTGGCTAACTCCAGTACTCAAGGGCCACCAAGAGGTCAGGTTTTCGGGATATCCCGGCTTCAGCACAGATGGCTCCATCTTCGACTCAGCCACCTGTGCTGAAGCTGGGATATCCTGAAAACCTGACCCGTTGGTGGCCCTTGAGGACTGGAGTTGGCCACCCCGGGTCTATGGCTTACCGGGAACTTCACTACACCATCAGGGCACTCCCACGGTTAAGAAGTGCAGCCCGAGGAATGGAAGTTAGGAAAACTCCCGAAATATTCTTAATAAATGAGAACATTTCATACTGGCGGGGGGGGGGGGGGGGGGGGGGGGGGGGTTGTATTGGTGTTGGGTTCCACCTACGTATTATCTTGTAAACATTTCCCTACATGGGGACAGAGATAGAGCTATGCAATATAGCTTGGCATCTTTCCTCCCACTCCTCCATCTCAAGGGAGGCGCCCAATTCCCCCTGCCACTGACTCATAAACTTGCCATGTGGTTTCCTTATCCAGATTGAGGAAAACCTGATACAGAGAAGAGATTAAGCACTTGAACCCACTTTATCTAGGGCATAGGTTATGAAGACCTATAGATTGTAACCTCTCTGGGACAGGGGCTTCTTTTCCTTATTTATTGATTAAATATTTTACCAGTATATAATACATTGAGTTACCTCAATGTATTATTGGGTAGTGAGGTATAATATAGGATTATGGGCGTTTTAGTTGCTTTGATGTCTGAAGCACTTATTCCCTTTGTCTCCTAATATTTTTCCACAATTATTACTGCTGTAAAGTGCTATGTACATGGGTGGCCCTGTTCAAATACAGATATATGCACGCATACACACACTTCTAATTATCTCTTTAGAAATGCAGCGCTATTTAGGACTAGTCGGAACTGATTAGTGAAATGATGATAAAACGATATGATTGGGGACAAATAGAAGTCTCTTAATATGCTGCTGGCCCTCCTAGCAGGGAAGGAGTTAAATGTTCCAAAAAATACTGAAACTAGACATATAGGGCCATATTTGCTACGCGGTGCTATTCTATAAGATACCTTCCAGCGCCAGAAGATAATCTATGGACCATTCACTTGAATGGACCTGTACGGCGTCTTCCAGCACCATGAGGTGTGTTGTGCAATAGCGCAGCTTGGCAAACATGGGCTGTAATCCTCTGTATTGATTGATTTGTGTATTGACTCTTGTCCTAACTAATACATTTGCACAGAGTTTCCTGCTGCAACAAAAGCGCTGAAGTGAGGCTCCTTTTCCTGGCTGGGTTTTGTATTGCCGTGTCTGTGATCTGGGCAGTGTATCGGAATGAAGATAGGTATGCGATAATGGGAGGGGTGCAACACTTTAGGCTCCGGTAACCATGTGTGCAATGTCCAATAAATAGATAGCACAGTGCCGCTACCAACTGGTCAGCTGGTCTCAGTAGGAATATTATGAAGTAATATTAAACAGCTAACGGAGCAATCCCTTCCAGGACCAAAGTGGACTAATCCCAGTGATGTGTTTAAGGGCTCTCATCTGGGTCATTTATCATTAAAAAAAAAAAAATCATAACCCAATCTGACGCCTATGTCATTTTTTATTTTTTTTTAAGTTAGACTTATGCTTGTAAATCCAGAGCCCCCCCCCCTTCAAACCTCTCCTTATCTTTTTTGGCTCCCTGATGAGGACAGGGGGAAAAGGAAACACTAGATTGACAAACGCTTCCCCATTCAGAGACCCATAAGAAATTAAACTATTCATCCCCAGGGTAGTACAAAGGACTTGGGGTCATCCAGGTGGGAGGAACGGAAACAAAGCAACAAAGGAAAGGGTTCTTTACAGTAAGGGCTGTTGCAATGTGGAATTCCTTACCCATGGAGACTGTGATGGCAGATACAATAGATTTGTTCAAAAGAAGGTTGGACATCTTTTTAGAAAGGAAAAGCATACAGGGATATACCAAATAAGTGAACATGGGAAGGATCCAGGGAGAGATTTGATTCTTGGAGTCCGGAAGGAATTTACTTTTCTCTTTATGAGATATCATTGGATGATGTGTCACTGGGGCTTTTTGTTTGCCTTCCTCTGGATCAATATACTGTAAGTACAGATATAGGATAAATTATCTGTCGTCTAAATCTAGCACAGGTTGAACTTGATGAACATATGTCTCTTTTCAACCTCATCTATTATGTAACCATGTAACAACTGTCCGACTCTTGAATTGCTCCTTTTAAGTATTGAAATGGTTACAAAAGCTCAGGAAGCATCTGAGCTTGATGGCAATTGATAATGGAAAAAAATAAATCTACTTTTATAACCTAGTAATCTACCATAGAAGTCTCAATTAATTTGACAATGGGATAGTAAAATGACAAGCCTCAACCAGAGCAGCAATACTGCGCTGAAGCAGCAGTCTGCGCTGATCGTCGTAAAAAAAAAAATATTTTCTTTTTATTTATTTATTTTTTAAATCTGATGGTTCGTTTAGGAAATAAGAGTTTGAAATATTAGATGTACGTAGGGTTAAAATGGAGCCCTATAAAGGAAGGGTTGCCATGATAATCTCACAAAATAGAGATTTGGCAGACTAAGTTTTTTTTTAATGCCCCACCCCTCTCTCCCCCCCAAAAATGAGCGGATCATGCTCAGAGGGATCTATATTAACTGTAACATTAAATAAATTACATTTATGTAGGTTTCTATGAGGAATTAGTGCTTTGAAGTAACCAAATATGGCTTATGTTTTGGTCTAGGTGGGTTTGGATATTACAAGATATCCTGGGAATTGCCTTCTGTCTCAACTTCATTAAAACTCTAAGAATGCCAAATTTCAAGGTAAACTACTCCTTTTTGACTACAAACTTTATGTGCATTTTTAGAAGCTTTTGGTCAATGCTTTCTAACACCTTTCATTAACACCAGTAGCCCTCCTTTAATATTTTGGCACAGTTGTTAACGCAAAGAGCATGAGAAAATACTGGGCTGGATGTGGTTGGGTGTGAGAGAATGCAAACCAAAGGTAAATAAGGATTTGACGTCTTTGGAATAAGTGCGAAACAGAATGGGCGTGAAATGTGTCACTGGGGCTCTTACTGCTGCATATGTAAATATCTATTTCTATTGTGGATGATAGCACATGATTTAAAATATATACATGTGCACTTATTTGAAGATCATTTGAAGTACATCATGCCTCTCCATGGTCCCAAAATAACTCTTTAAATGTCTTCTCAGCCTGAGCACTTTTGGTTCCAAGCGGAAGTGATTAAAACACCAGCTCAGCAGCCTACAATCAGCCCTGCAGTTTGCTGCCCTTCCCCAGAATTTGACTAGCTGGAAATAATTGCAAGCCTCTTATTTTCTTACTCACACTTCCTGTTGTGTTGCTGTATGTAGCAGTTAATTATTATTAGATCGCAGGCTTTGTTTAGTAAATCTGCCTCTTTAGTGTTTGCAGAAATGTCTATATATGTCACAATTGGATCACAAGTGATCTATATTACCCGCAAAACACCAAGCTAGGGTAAAAGATGAGTTTGTTGCATGCAAAATGCTCTGGGTTTCAGGTACTTTCCTCCGGGCTACGGGTTTAGCCCGTCAATCTCTTGGTGGCGGTGTGCTGCGGCGGCCGCGTCTTCGGCATTCTCCTGTATTATTCTGCAACTCCCCCTCCATCTGCAGTGAACATGGCTGCTGCCATGTTACCATGGAAATGGAACGCTACGTGATTTCATGATGCTAAGCGGTGGCAATGTGACGCCGCGCAGCGTCATGTAGCGTTCCGTGCCATGTTCACTGCAGTTGGATGGGGAGTTGCAGCAGGATGTCGGGAGATGCCGCCGCCGCCGCCGCTGCCGCAGCACGCCGCCAAGTAAGGGAATTTTTTCAGTTGAAGGTGGCAACCCTGGTCGCTCCTTGCTTCCGCCCTCTTCCTCCTGAACTACACGGTCAAATGACACCGCAGACGTCACCCGGCGTCTTGTTACCATGGGAACGCGACGTGTCAGCTCCAAATGTTACCATGGCAATGTGCCGCCGTGCGACGTGACGATGGTGACATCCGCTGCGGTTCAGCAGGAGGGTGGCAGCAATGAGGTGACCGCCACAGCTAAGTGCGGGAGAGGAAAAAAAGCTACTGGTGGACCGGGAAAAAATGTCACCGGTGCCTGCACCTGCTATCAGCAGCTCTGCCAAAGGGGACCTTCTTGTGGATATGGGTATGTATGTATGTATGTATGTTATATGTAAATGTGCTCATTGCTCTTATTTCTTAACAGGCGTGTGTCATACTGCTCGGCCTCCTTCTTTTGTATGATGTGTTTTTCGTCTTCATTACTCCGTTCTTCACAAAGGTACGCAAACATCGCTGTCCTCCTGTGTTGGCTGTTACAGTTGCTAACTTGTATAATTTAATTTATGGTCTTTCAATTAACGTGATCCAGCTGTTTTGTGATGTTTGCTTGGCGACAGTAAAGTAAATGAATCCTGTTCGATAACTGAATTCAGAAATGTATAAGGTAAGCACCGGAGAACCATAAAGCCGCGTCCAGGGTGACGCTGGGCGCGTCTGCGCACTCGTGCTCAGCGCGATCAAACACATTGCGACAGTGTTTGTCCTGGGTGAGTGCGTGTATGCCCGTGAGCACTCGGCTGCTTGCCGAGACAAATTCTTTTGAATTTGTCACGCTTGCCCTGGTCATGTGCGCAGTTCAGCCCATGAGGGCGAACCGCTCATGTGACATCACGCCCCCCCCTGCGCAACTAAACTGGACACTAATCGCCCCTGCTCATGGCACGGTGCTCGAGCGAGAGTGCGCTTGCTCTCAGCCTGCACGAGGCCTTGAGGACCAAGATGTGCATGAAACCAGAGATTATGTGTGGCATGATAGGATTTCGTAGCATGTATGAAGAAAATGAGCAAGGTAGCTGAGATTCTCTCTGGGTTTTGATGCTGAACCGTTTGCTACCGAGATTACTCTGGGGCCGGCTTGTTCTTTCACGGGACCTCTTACCTGGTGCGATGCGGCATCTCCTCAGGCGACACGGCGTCATGATGTTCTCATGGCAATGCTGCGCCATGTGACGTCACGTTGTCATTGCAACGTGACACCATTTGACGACTTAGCGCCAAGATAACAGGACGCAGAAAGAGGAAATGCCGCCGGACAGGTAAAGCCTTGATTATACGAAGTGCTGCAAGGCGGCAGCGCTATTTTGTGACGCCGAGCAGCATCTTGATTAAACCGGGGAGGGAGAGCAGAGGAGTCTTGGAGGCATGGCGGAGACTTGGCCATGAGCGATTTGGCCTCATTGGCTGAACTGCTCACGTTCCCCAGCCGTCTGCCTTGCAGTACAGTGCGCCACGACCGTCGCTTGCGGTATAAGCAGTTTGATTGAGTCTAAGGTGGTTGTTTTGGTACCGCGCTACACGCAACGGCGCGCGTTTTTGGCTATAATCGCGGCCTAAGAGTTGCAGATGTCCCCGTGCTCCACCCCGGTAATCGGTTTAATTGTGGGGAAGAGTGAGGGGTCTCTGGACCGCGCGGCTCGGTGCAGTGGCACCGACGGTACTACCATCAAGCCGACCCTGAAAATACTAAAACAAGAACGGATGTTACGTTCCCTAAGGTTAATGTGTGTCCTCAAAGCTCATTATGTGCAAAAATAACGGGCTGAACTTCACGTTATTGTAGCACAACGTTGCGTTATCGTCCAATAATATGACGTTAAGTATATCTGGGCGTTACTCCTACCCAGATCCAGCAATAAGTGTTTAACTCAAGTTGAGAGAGAAGAAAATAACGCTTTGTTGGTTAACTAATGCTTAACTGTGACTTTACACCCATCCAGAACGTAAAAACCCTCTTTCAGTGTTTGGATGTGAGTAACGGGAAGTTTAGGTACGACCTAACTAACACAGCGTTAAGTCCCCGCGCTAACCTTAACAGACGTTTGTGTATATGCGGCATTATGGTAACGCCTCATCTGCATATCATTATAACATCTGTTCTAGTTAACGCAAGGCTCTTTACCGGAGGAAACATGACTTACCGTTACGTTATTGTACTTTGATGAAACACTGTTAGGCTTAACGTGAAGTCACTTAACAGAGCTTTGTGTATCTGGGGCTTTGTGTTTGCTGTTCAACATTCCAAGAACACTGTCCAAATTCTATATGAAATGTGGGTAGCTGTTCCTGGTGAAGAACTCGGAGAGGTTTGAAAACTAGTAAGGCCTCGGACATACTTACCGCTGGCGTGCTGATGCGCGCTGAGGCTCAGGGAAAGCGGGTGCTTTCCCTGGCATTGCGGTTGCTTGTCCTGCTCGCCGTAAGGAGGTGGGCACATCACTGGCCGGGGGCGGGCCAGTGAAGTCACGGAGCTGGTTCGCCCTCAGTGGGCGAACTGCTCACGTGACCGGCCTGTCGTGCCGGCAAGCGGGGGAATTTTAAATTCCCCTAAGACCTGCGCTTCCTCAAGCACGCGAAAGCGCAGGTGAGCCCCTACTAAAGCCGCTCTAATTGCGGCTGTAGGGGCTCAGTGCTGAGCGGCCACACGCTTCCGCCAGCAAGCAGGCAACATGGCCGAGGTCTAACATATCAACTAATTGTTGGTCCAATAAAAGGTATCATACCCCCCTACTCCCTCTCCCTCCTTTTTCTTATTTTACGATATGAAATGTAAAAACATTGGGTAAAATTCAACAACGTCACAAAGTTTGAGTTGGTTCCAAAACTACGTCGGGTGTAAAAACGCTCCTCCTTCTGCTGACCGTGCACAACGAAGGCACAATATGTCTTCAACACCTCTGAAGTACGAAACAATACTCCCTGTTTAAGGTTACTTTACTCTGAGTTGTCTTCAACGTTTTCAACTCACCGGCCCAGCTCCTTTGCTCAACACAGCGAACGCTCATCACCCTCTTTATAATCTGTGTAGATCAAATTCATACACATCGTAGGTTTTTTAGGGGGAGGGAGGTGGAGTATTGCTCTAATTAGGATAGGCATTAGCAACTGTTAATAGCCAATTCCCTTGATTTATTATTGCAATGTACTTAATAACCTTTATCAATTATGTTAAAGCATATCACCAGTACTACTGCATATGTATCTCTTTCAACCATTGCTCATACACTTGCTATTTACTGTTCATTCTTAGAATGGGGAGAGCATTATGGTAGAAGTAGCAGCCGGACCTTCAGGAAGTGGTGAAAAGGTAACACCTATATCATTTTTTTTCATTTTTGTTTATTTTAAAGTTCATTTTATTTAAAGCAGCAATGCTGTGTACGCAATTTATTTTATTTTTAAATTAATTATTTTGTAATTTTTTTTTTTTTTTTACAATTTTGGACCCACGAGGTCCTCTGGCGCTGAACTGCGTCATCTCTAGCTCTGGGGCCCCCCTTGGTTTCAGAGATACTTAACATTTTTGGTACCTGTGTTCTCTAACTCCGTCAGGAATTCAATATGACCGCCAAACCTTGCGTGTCCCACTGACCAATAGGAAGCTGCAACGTCATTGTTGCAGCTTCTTATTGGATGGCCATTTAAATATCCAGGAAGTAACACCAGTGACTACACCAGCAGTTTATATTGGGAAACAAAGCTATAAATAGTGCATTAAGCTTGGAAAGGACCTCACCGTTCCAATACTGTACAAAAAAACCATGTTATCCTGCTGGGATTACTGCTATAAACAATGAAAATATGACTAGTTGTATTGTTCATGCAAGCTACTACCTTCTTAGGTGTGAATTATTATTTTTAAGACCACAAACTGGCCAGCGTTTGGCTGGTCCCTTTACAATATTAAGCACTTTTTGACTTGGGTTTGATCCTAGAGTGGTGAGAGTTTGGTGGAAGTCCCAGCCGAATCCCATGCTACCCAAGAGAAAGTAAGGATTGTATTTCAGATACCTTCACTGGATTTTTATTTCACAATCTGAGAGGCTTTGGTCAAATTGTCTCACATTCACTCATGTCTGGTGGGTCTTCCATATTTCAGGGCCAGTGGGGATACTGTCTTTTTTTTCCCATCTGTATCCAATGATCATCCTGTTTCCTAAATACACTTTTAAAGCAGCAGTCCTAATGTAGTCTCATTTGGATCAGAGTTCTTCAAAAGTAGAACTCTTCAATGAGTTTTCCAGGGTGGCTAGATCCCCCCCCCCCAAAATAAGAAAAGAAATGCAGGATTAGAAGCGCCACACGAGTATTATAATGTAATTTTGAATGCATTTAAAGATGTAAATTATTCTTCAAGAATTTGCACACATTTGCAACACCGGCACCATATATATTTACATTACCTTGGCTTACAAGTGAAATTGAGTGTGAGAACTTGCACTGGATTAAGCATGCGCAGAAAGTCTAAGAGCCACTCCAAGGCCTGTCACGGGCTGAATCTGGTCTCCGGGCAGCCAATTGAAGAGCCCTGTTCTAAAAAGTCCGGTGATACCTAGAGTGCAGAATTTGGCCATTATGGTTGCACTATATTATCCGACCATTTAATCCATTAAAGTAGATCGCAATAATCGTGGAACAAAAAGTGTCCATTTCATAGACACAAAAGCTCTTCTGTAAAAAAACAAACCCCTATTGTTCATTTATTTAAAAAAAAAAAAAATATATATTTTTTTTTTATGTATATATATATATACATGTACATATATATTATTATATATTTATATATGTATATATAAATATGTATATATAAATATGTATTGAAAAATGTTAGTACAGTCCAAGTGTAAATGTCCAAACCCCAGAATAAGTCCTGATAGGTAATGCAGGAAAACTGTACAGAATCCAAGGGCCCACGGCTGCTCTCAAATGGTGCGCTCTTTGTCTTCTTTTGTATATATATATATATATACATATACATTTGCACTGGTTATAGCATGGATTTCTGCTTTAATACATGTAACTCCATTTCCATATGTTCTTTAAACAAAAATCCTCACCATTTTACACACTGAAATGGTTATTTCTTGGTTTGGTTAATCTCAAAATCAGTGTTTTAGTTTTTCTATTTCTCTGTTTTCATTTAAAACATTTTTTATAAATCCGTATTTTTAGCAATTTTACCCATGGCAAATAAATGTCCACACATTTGAATGAACTTTCATTTCCATACGGCCCTTGTCTGGCCCTTGTCTCCAACCTGTGGCTGGGCTGTTACATAAGGTGGAAACCTAATACGAAATGATGCTTCAGTTCTGGTTTTAACATGAAGTGCAAAACTATAGTTCAGTGGTATTTTTCAGTTAAAACCTAAAATCATAAATCCCTAATTGTAGCTTTGCAAAAATGCATCACTTCTATAATGCCCTACACAGCACGCACAATGCCGCCTATTTCTGGACAGAAGACACAGTTACATGATGGCAGAGTAGCTGTGATTGATCATTGACTCATTATTGTAATTGGGTGTTTTTGGTTTAATTGGTTCTGTGTGTGTGTTAATTTGTTCCAATTGTCTTCCAGTTACCTGTGGTTATTAGGGTACCTAGGCTGGAGTACTCTGCATTGACATTATGTGGAATGCCCTTTTCATTGCTAGGTTTTGGGGATATCATCGTGCCCGGTGAGTTTCTGCAATTACTCGTCTATACGGTTTCAATTAAATCCCAGCATGTCAGATGAGGAAAATGTAGTATAGGAAAGGATATGTATTTCCAATTTCACAGAACGATCTAAAATTCCTATTTCCTTTGATTGTAATCACCATTCCACTGACCGATAGAACAGCAAATAGCTATTTTGTTGCCTTAACTCAGGAACTAGAACTTCCTTTGGATTAAGCCAGAGGTTCTCCACTCCAGTCCTCAACACCACCCAACAGGTCAGGTTTTAAGGATATATTCCGTCTTCAGCACAGGTGGCTCAGTCTTTGACTGAGCCACTGATTGAGCCACCTGTGCTGAAGCAGGGAGCCATTGATTGAGCTACCTGTGTTGAACCAGGAATATCCTGAAAACCTGGCCTTTTGGAGCGGTCTTGAGGACTAGAGTTGAACCCCCTGGATTAATCCATTTTATGTCAATTGGTCACATAGATCACACACTGATCTGCAATGTATGGAAAATGTGTGTTACTGGCCCCTCTGGCTACAAATGTGTAATTGAAGGCTAGAAAACGTTGGTGCAGCCTCCTGTACCGACACTGGTCTGAAACATTCTGTGCTGTATTTTGGGTTTGATCAGAATTAGGAAGAATAGTTTATTTCCTCATGTTACTGTCACACATGCACTTCCCTGCTGGAGGGACATGTAACATTCCGGGATGCTATGCAGTGCACAATCACGAATGTGTTAAAGAACCTTTTATCTCCCTAAAATCCCGGCTACTTGACTGAAATATTTACTTTCAAAATGTAGCCCGAGTCACGTCAATAACACACGTTCCGGACGACATTAAAAACATTTTCCTTCTTCTTAGGCCTGTTGGTTGCTTATTGCCGAAGGTTTGACGTACGGACATCCTCTTCCAGCATCTATTATATTTCCTGCACCATAGGTGAGTCTGAAATATTTCTAGAGAAAATGATTATCGGCATCTCTGTCTCAGGAAGGGCAGTTCTTGGCATATCCAGTTGATTGAGCTTAATTCTCATGTTAACCCTCTCCCTGCTGGAAGGACCAGTATTGCATCTCCATTCGGCACCGAAAGGTTGACAATTTTGCTTGTTTGGCTGCAATATCAAAAGGTTAATAGCTGTGTGTGTGTGTGTGTGTGTGTGTGTGTGTGTGTGTGTGTGTGTGTGT
>WSYH01016238.1:0-13338 GCA_036426205.1 Ascaphus truei
CCCCCCCCCCTGTTTTGTGTGTCCCCCCCGTTTTGTGTGTCCCCCCCATTTCGTATGTCCCCCCTGTTTCAGTTTGTATTGCATTGGTTTTGCTTTGCTGTCCTCTGAATGGGTATATTTGGTCATTTGCTCAAATGTCAGAGCTACACATTCAAAATTTTGAAACTCTTGAAACAGAGTTCCGACTACAGCTCACGGGCACGCGCAGGAGGAAGCTCACGCAGGCCACACACATTGAGACAATGTGTCTCATTGTGGTGAGCGTGAGCGCCCGCATCAGCGCAGCACCACCCTGGACGCAGCTTTAGAAATTTCACAGATGGTATGCCATAAATACATTAATTATATAAATTATGAAAAACTGAGGTCCTCATTAAGCCCCTGTAGTGCAACACAGTTGAGATTAAAAATGCATCTGCTCTAATGGCATAGTAACTTTGCTTCTAAATTACCCCCTCTATTGTCATGGAAACTTTTTCTATTCCCCTTGCAAGCAGACCCCTTGTTGAATCTTCGTGTTTAGAGTGAAAATGCCTAGCAACACTAGTGAGTTTTTTTGCTTGTGCCAAATTTTTAGTAGTATTGCAGATGTTGCAAGCATGTTCAAGAATCTGTATTTTTAGTTCCCTAGAGGTCACACAGCCATGGTGCACATCAGGCTACCATGCTGAAGTGGAAATAATGGTACCTACAGGAGAGGTGAGAAATCCAAGCCGGTAAGATGAGAAAGTAATCTCTACAACAGCTGGTCCTGGCCTATGTAATTCCTGAGGAGATTCAATCAGATCAGGGTACAAACTTAACTGCATCCATGGTCCAGGCATGGGGAAAGGACAGTGGAGTCAATATAGTGATCCCAGTGCCCATTGGCATACAGGTGGAATCATGGGATCCCAAGTTGCAGCAGGGGACTAGGGTTTGGGTTCTGGACCCACCTGAGAAAAAGAGGATGGGGGAGGTTAGTGCAGCACAAGGACGTACACGTTTAGTGCTCATACAGATGCAGCCACAGGTATTAGAACTCTTGCCTTGGAAATTCTGGGGCAGCCTTACAGTAAATGCCTCAACATTGCCGCAACATTGCTGCAACATTGCCTCAACATTTCTGTCAGATTCTTAATGGCCCATTGGATTAACACAGCAGGGGTCCCTGCAGTCCCATTCAGTTTGAATGGGACTGCAGGGATCCCCCGCTATGTTAATCCTATGGCCATTAAGAATCTCACAGAAATGTTGAGTCAATGTTGAGGCCATGTTGAGGCATTTACTGTGAGACTGCCCCAGAATTTCCCAGAATTTCCCAGGTACAAGTGTTCTAATACTTGTGGCTTCATCTGTGGATGGGAAAAATAGGCCTGTGTATCAACCCTCATACAGTATAATATCTATTGTTTAATGCTTCCTTCTTTTGTTACAGATGATGGTTCCAGGAGCAGCTACAGTATGTGGTCGACCAGCACCTTTGTGACAACATGTCAGCAACAAACCAAACTGATTGCTGGATCTGCGGAGCCATTTCCATGAGTGAAAAAAAATACCCGCTCATAGTCTACCCCCATCCCCATGCTCTATGAGATGAGGGTATTTAAGCTTTGTCTTAAGGGGAGGAGGCTGAATCTTGCCCGTGAACAAGGCTAACAGTCAAGCCATGACGTGTGTCCAGGAATACGCGATCACAGAGAACATAATTCATATTGACAGGCACCTGTACACGGTTTGGCGGTTCAACTGGTCAAATCGTACGTGTGGTATCCTGACTTCTAATGCTGTCTCAGCTAAGTAGTTCAATAAACTAAGGGCCTCATGCAGTAAGCTCCGATAAGGCTTTTTTCTGCATTTTCCCGCCAAAATTGGATTTCAGATTCACTAAGCGCCTTTAAGTGCTCAAAATCGGCAGTTTTTCTTTCCGAAATTTTTTTATCGGCATGTGGCTGGCAATAAGCCACTTATCGGGAATTTTCGACCCTTTTTGAAATCGGCTGAATTCAAGTAGCCCCGATCAGATTTTCGGTGCTGATCGGCACTCAGAAATTGAGATTTTATTGGCAATTGGTCCCGCCAACTAAAGTTGGCAAGTTGGAGGGGAGAACGATCGGTAACGTTGGCGGAACGGCACTTAGAAAAAAAACCTCATCTCTACATCAATGGAGTCAATGAAGCGGGGACGTATAACATTTTAGTAGTGTTTACGTTATATTGCTCATAATACAAATGTGCTTGGCATTACAGTGTTGAGTTCATTCACTTCGTCGTGTTACCCCTTACGTTTATTATTTGCATAACATTGTACTTTTATATGTTATGATGATTTGCGTGTCACATTACTCTTCATGTTATGATGTGTCAAGGGAAAATCCTATACTCAACTCTTAAAGGAGCAGCTCACATCATATCCAACATGTTACTTAAGTGTGCTTCAATTTATTATATGATGTAACAGATTTCACACATCTAACAGATCCAGCGTATAGTAATGTTGGTATACATTATAAAAAGCTTTTAATGTGTAATGCATGATCAAACTTAAATGTAGCTCTTTGTTTTCATGTTTACATGTACTTTGTGACCTCCCTCTTTTGATGACGTCCGCAATTGGACACTCAATCACATTGCATGTTTACATTGTACACGATGCATTACAATCACTTCATGCTAACTTATACACACATCTAGAATAGTTAATCATTTTTACACGTTTGAAACTGAATCAATAGCAACTATCCTGATGCCATAATATTATGCATGTGCACATATAATTACTTCATGTGAACATGTGACAATAACATGCCAAATTATACATGTTGCAACGAAGTTTTTCAACGTCAATGTAATGGTTGTATACTAATTAGATGACTGAGTGTTGCGTTCAGAAGTGGTACATGCATTACACATTCCACAAATACTTCCCAATAAATGCTTGTACAAAGCTTAACGTTACATCAATCTCAAATATCATGATTGCCTGGTGAACACACATAAATAATACTTGTAATTGCAAATGGATACACGTTTGGAATCAACTACTTGGATATGTTAATGTAAAACCTTGCACTTTAGCAAGTCACCTGACATCATCACATAGGTATTTAAAGGAGGGCAATTACCTTCGCTTTCACAGCTACAGACCTGAAAATGATGCGAATGTTTATGAGACGGAGGAACATTCTATTGCACAAGAGGCTTGCTGATGGAGAGGATGTCATAGGCCAAGGAAGGGACAGGGACAGAGGCAGGGACAGTGGCAGTGACAGTGGCAGTGACAGTGACAGGGGCAGGCAGGCGGACAGGAGAGGGAGAAGGAGAGGGCAAGGAGATGAGAGGAGAAGAGAGAGGAGAGAAGTTGTGCCTCGTCCTCGTTTGTACAAGGAGAGAACCCTGTTAGATGGGATGAGTGAGGAGGAGATTGTAAGTCGCTATCGTTTGAGTTCGGCAGCAATCTTAGCTCTTTATGAAGAGATACGGGGATATTTAGATTTTGTGACAGCCAGATGTCGTGCAGTCCCTGGGCTTTTTAAAATGCTGTGCTCATTACATTATCTTGCTTCCGCGTCATTCCAGACAACTGTGGGCATAGTGGGCGGGGTCTCGCAATCTCGCAATCTACATTCTCGCGGGCCTTTACCCAGTTTCTATGTGCACTCAATAGACGCGCTAGGAATTATATTCATTTTCCTACAGAGCACACAGAGTGGCTGGAAGTCAGGTATGGCTTTTATACCATAGCGGGGATACCATGTGTGATGGGTACAATCGATTGCACCCATGTTGCTTTGATCCCACCTAGTCAGAGTGAGCATGCGTACCGCAACCGTAAGCACTACCATTCCCTGAATCTACAGGTGGTATGCGATGCCACGATGAAGATTATGCATGTGGTAGCCAAATTCCCTGGTTCCAGTCACGATTCCTCTATCCTGAGAAACTCATCAGTCTTCCATGCTTTCGAAGAAGGCTATTTTGGACCTGGTTGGCTGGTGGGTGAGTACATATTAAGATGTGTTAACAAACAACTCTTGGTTTTCTAGGAAATGTTGTATGTAATAATGTTAACACTAATTGCTTCATATTTGTGCACGATGGATTATAGGTGACTCAGGATACGGAATTAGGCCGTGGCTGTTGACCCCGGTGCCAAACCCTCAAAGTGAAGCAGAGGAGAGGTACAATGTTGCCCATATATGTACGCGATCTGTCATAGAGAGGACATTTGGGCTTCTCAAAACAAGATTTAGGTGTCTCGATAGAACTGGTGGGGCACTTCAATATAAGCCTGCTAAAGTGTCTGAAATTATAATTGCATGTTGCATTTTGCACAATGTGGCACTCCGAAATAATGTTCAAACAGACATACGTCAGGGTTTGGAGGAGGAGCATCCCGTCAATTTAACAGCTGACACTGAGCAAACAGCCAGTGGTGTTGAGACAAGTCTGAATGTCATAAACACATATTTTTCATATAAGCAAACACATATATGTTCATAGTACTACATAGATGTATTCATTCTTTGTTATGATAAATGCATTTGTCCAAATACCATTCACTTAGGAAACAGATGAATATGGTTGGCACACATTTCTCTTCTCTGCTGTGTGGACAAATGCATGTGGCACCGGTATGTCATTAATCCACAGGTTGTATTATACTTCTTATCAATAAAAGTATTTGTGTGTACGTTGTGGTGCCATCGCTGTCCTCTAGGGGCTGAATGGGGAAGCTATTGGACTTTTTCACCACAAAGAGTTAATTTAATCCTCCTTGGAAAGGCTATTCAGGAAGCCTAATTCAACCTGTTCTGAATAGTCAGGAATGTGCTTTAAAAGGCTGGAAGTTGCAAGGCACAGAGAGACAGTTTATCCCGAGAGAGGGATGAGACAGAGGAGCTCCCCAGCTAATGGAGGCGGTAAAAGAAGTCTGAGAGACACCTGCTAGAGGAGTGTGCTGAAGCAGTGACGTCTGGTTGCAGAGGACCTTAAAGGACTAAAGATAAGGCAAGCGCTTTGTTATTATCTGCAGAGACTTTGTATGCAATGTACATGTTTTGGGGCTGACAACTGGCTTGCAGGGTTAGTAAGGGTTGCTGCTGAAATGTGTAATTAGCTTTCCTAAAGGAAATAGGATTTGATTTTATTATTTGGTTTTTCTCAAAGGGACGGTGGGCCTATTAATATTATTTATCCCTGTAAATAAACCCCAAGTATAGAGAAATACGGTGTTTCCTGCCTCATTTGGGACAAAAGAGACTGCAATGTGGTGTCGGCATCACAATATGGTGGAGTTTAATGCGGGCAGTCCCTAAGGCACCAAGCAGCAGAAACTGTGGGTTTGAAGATAAATGCGGGGATTTAAAATGGCCACCCAATTGAAGTAAAAAGCAAGCAAAGCCTGTCCCACTATGAGTGATCATCTGTGCTTACAGCATGCACAGAGAATGTGTGAAGTGTTGATGCAATAGCACCCAGAGGTCAGAAGATATGTTAAGGTGCTGAACTCAAGCAGAGGGGGAAAAAAACAAAAACATTTTTTTTTTGAAGAAAGTGTAAAGTCTGCCGGTCGGGTATGAAAAGGATTGCAGTGCTGTATGTAAAGTTGATGCTTTTTGCTGAAGCGAGTGAATTTGCAGCTAGCAAGTGCTGTGTGTAAATGAAATAGCGCCTCCAGTAGTTCAAGGTGAAGAATACACCTGAAGGTAGAAAATGGAGGATACTATGTGTTTTATGTGTAATATGCCTGGCCACACAAAACAATGTCCTTTCAGGAATGGTTATCCTGGCGTGGTCCCACAAAAGGAGCCGCACCAGAGATGTTTATGGTGTGAAAAGCTGACCCATACCAAAGACTGTCCCTTTAGGCAGGATGATGATGATGATGATGATGATGATGATGATGATGATGATGACGAGAGAGAATGTGTGCCCAGTATTGCTACTGCTGCGGCAGAGTTTATTCGAGCATTTGCCCGTTCTCTGCCGCAGCAGTAGCCTGGCGCGCGCCCGAGAGTGACGGGCGCGCGCCGAAGCAGCGGAAGAGCGCCCTCCGATCGGGGCGCTCTCCCTACCGCTGCCGGGTCCGCCGGGTCCCCCGGAACCCCCTGCCGCTGTCCCGCGATCGCGGGACACCAGGGCTCCCTCGGGGAGCCCCTGGACGCGCGTGCAGGGGGCGCACGCTCCCGAAGACGCGTGACCGCGCGTCTATGACGCGCGGCACGCCGAGGGGCGGCCACTAGCAAGCCGGGAGATTTCCCGGCTTGCGGTACCGACCACACTGCAATAAAGTGTGTCGGTACTGTACCTTAAAACAGAAGTTACAGCCCAGAGCGTTTGGCGCAATAGTGACGGGAACGACGACACGCCTAGAGATGACAGAGGCTGCCGCTACCGCCATGTGCAGAGAGCCGAGCGAACCAGAGATAACAAGTCCTGACTGGAGATATTGCTATGAGATGTCCCAGAGAGATGTTCAAAACTTCATCACAGAGTTAGAACTTTCTCAGCAAGAGGCTCGCACGCTCAAAACAGAGCTTGAACTCTTACCCCAGGAGGTCTCTGAATTGAAGGATTCTGAGGAAGAGATCCTTATTCGTTTAGAAAAGTTTAATAGAGTAAATTCAAGCCTGAGACAGAAAAATTCAAACTTGACTGACCAGATCAGTAAAGGTGCTAAGAAGCTTCACCAAGCAGGGAAAGTGGAGAAGCAGTTGATCCAGGAAAAATGAGAAGTGCAGGAAGCACTGCAGAATGCAGAGAGGATACAACGTGTCTCCCTGTAGCAGCACACACAAGCAGCGCACCTATGGCAGAGCCAGCTGCAAGAGCTACATGCAAGTCTGCAAGCGGCCAAGGAGAAGCAGCGAGTGCTACAGGAACGGCTGAGTACCCAGTATGTCCCCACAGACAAGCATGAGGAGCTGAGGGCCACGCTGTACGCCACAAGAGCATCGCTGGGGGCGGAGCTTGAAAGCCAGGTGATTCTGTATGAGAGGGAGCGTGAGAAGGTCCAGAGACTGGAGCAAGAACTGGAGGAGCAGAGAGGCAGCTCCATCTCCATGAGTCAGTATGCCAAGGAGAAAGAAGCTGGGAAAACAGAAGCAGCGGAGATACTGGGAACAAAAACTGCAGAGCTCCAAAAGATGAAGGAGGTGCTGACGCAAGCCCAGAGAAAGCACCGTGAAGAGGTGAGGGCCCTGAGAGGGGACTTGCAGGATCAAACTGAAGTCCTGCAGACGCAGATTGCTGAGCGCAAAATACAACTCGCCGAGAGGGAGGAGGTGACCGTCCGTCAGGTGGCTCTCCTGACATTGTGCTATGAAACCGAGATGGCCGATACCTGCAAGCTGCTGGACCACATGGCCAATGAGAGGGCCCAACTGCAGCTGGAGCTGGAGCTGGACAAGGTCTGGGAGGAGCACCGGCAGTTGCAGGTCAGAAATAGAGGTAAAGAAACAGATTTAAGCCTTGCGCTGAACCAGCTAGGAGATGTGGAGTCACAACTCAATGTCAAAGATGATGAACTGGCAGTTGTACTGGATGAAAGAAAAAAGGCAGAAGGACTGCTTCAAAACCTGAGGAAAGACCTGGAGTCTGAGCGTGCTGGCCGCAAGATGGCAGAGAAACAAAAGTGTGACCTGGACGAGATACTCGAGGCTCTGAAGACTGAGCAGGATGCTACGTTGGATTCTAATGCTGCCCAGCAGGAGATTCCTCAGCTGAAGTTGGAGAAAGAGGTTACCACCCTAAGACAGACACTTGTGTCACAGAAGCAGTCCATGGCAAAGAGGGCGGTAGAGATAAAGCAAGTGAGGCGCACCAGGAAGTGCGACTGCAATACCGTTGCAGTGTTACAGTCTACTTTTCACAAGGCACGGGATGGGAAGACCAAGGTGCGATGTAGTAGCACAGTAAGAAGCCAGTTGTACTATGGGACCCATAGTGGATTCCTTGCAAGGAAGGCAGCTGCTGTGAAGACACAGTCGAGAATGGGACTAAAGAGTGTCCATGTTCGTAAGATGAGAAAGACCTCACAGTTTGTTCAGCAACACTCCCAACGGAGTAAGTTAAGGGGACAAGAAATACAGGCCCAAGCCTACGAGTCTGCCGACTGTAATAGAGAGGCATCATGGGGTGCACTTGGGGTTAGTAAGACCCCCACCCAAATTGAAGTTCTAAAGATAAATGATGTGAAAACCAACCCTAAAATTACGCTGATGGAAAAAGGTCCAAAAGCCATCACCGCTAAAGCGAAGTTGCTGTCTTCACAAGAAAAGGCCAAACAAGCACTGGTGAGTGAACGCCATGAGCTAACTGAGGTCAAGGATCATCTACAGGGTAAGGGAGACTCTGAGCACAAGAGGAAGAAGGCAGAGATAGCTGATAGACGGCAGGATGCTCAGGAACATTTGAAAAAGGGGAGCTTCAACCCTAGACTCAGGCCGGTACAAGACAGGTACCAGTCTTCAGGCCCAGATGGCCTGGCAATTACCCCAAAAGAAAAGTGCCTCACTTGGAAGGCAAGAAATCAAAAAAGGGGGTGGGGGAGGGAAGGGCCGAAAGTCCGATGGGGAGGATCAAGCAGCGGGGTTGGTGGCACAGAGGATAGTGCACAGGTCGCTCACAGGATATGTTCGCGGGGGGTGAGGGATATGTGGTGCCATCGCTGTCCTCTAGGGGGATGAATGGGGAAGCTATTGGACTTTTTCACCACAAAAAGTTAATTTATCCTCCTTGGAAAGGCTATTCAGGTGATAACTAATGAAGCTAATCAACCTGTTCTGAATAGTCAGGAAGTGCTTTAAAAGGCTGGGAGTTGCAAGGCACAGAGAGACAGTTTATCCCAGAGAAGGGAGATGAGACAGAGGAGCTCCCCAGCTAATGGAGGCTGGTAAAAGAAGTCTGAGAGACACTGCTGAGAGAGCTGTGCTGAAGCAGTGACGTCTGGTTGCAGAGGACCTTAAAGGACTAAAGATAAGGCAAGCGCTTTGTTATTATCTGCAGAGACTTGTATGCAATGTACATGTTTGGGGGGACAACTGGCTTAGGCTGGCAGCCGGGTTAGTAAGGGTTGCTGCTGAAATGTGTAGTTAGCTTTCCTAAAGGAAATAGGATTTGATTTTATTATTTGGTTTTTCTCAAAGGGACAGTGGGCCTATTAATATTATTTATCCCTGTAAATAAACCCCAAGTATAGAGAAATACAGTGTTTCCTGCCTCATTTGGGACAAAAGAGACTGCAATGTGGTGTCGGCATCACAACGTGAAGAAAAAATGTGTACAAAATGTATACTTTATGTTCATGATCTTTTTGGTTTTGCATACACAATAAACCTACTATGTCCATAGTCATTAGTTAGTGCAGTATGGTTACATGCAGTGTGACATGTGAGTCACAATGATATGTACACCAGTGTGTATTTCATATCATATTTAACGAATTCTACATGGTGTTTCATATCTAACACAAAATGGTCAATTTTGTGTGTTTCTTACCTTAATAAACATGTCATGACAATGATTTATATTCATTCATGTTTTCTTTTTCAATGTATATTACGTCAATGACTGCTCATGGTATGTATTTCAATTCACATCTGTCATAAGATGTGCCAACCTCGATACAGGTATAGTTACAGGATGTATAAACAGAATGTATTGAAAAATATGTGACTATTCAAACATGTCGTTTCTGTATAGTGTACGTGCGTTTAGCTACACTTGGTGGTTAATGTGCAGTGTATGTGAAAATCATTAGTGACATTACATAACATGTAATGTATCAAACGTTACAAATTCCATTCATGTAATATAGGGGTGGGGGGAGAGAAGGTGATAAACCCTGCTCAACTATTGATTATGTGAGGAGAACATCCACTGATGCACATGATTGATCTTAACACTCAATGCATGTTTGCATGAAAACACACCAATGTTTTCAACATCATTTACATTGCAATGTATGTGATTAGTTGTTGTATCACTGCATCTTCATGTTGATCACTACATTGTCACATGTGTATGTATAAGTCAAAGATGTGTGTTGATTTGACGTACATGTTACATGTGTCAAAATGTTAACACCATTCCAAATTATAGTTATTTGTATTCTCAACTTTTCCTAATTCATTCGACACAATGACAATGTTGTTAATATAATTTTAATTTCATGCACGTTAGTTATTCATAATGATCATGATCCTTTATAACTAATGTCAACATATGAACTTAAATGAAGTGGACATTTGCATACGCACACATTTCTGCAACAGTTTTTGTGTTTGTAGCAGTTTTGGTGTGATGCATGATTTTCTACGTCAAATAATATTAACAAACATACTAATGTTGATTGTATCATCGGACTCACTTCGCTATGTATGTGTTGAACGTTTACTAAAAACACTAATCTATAGTTAGTCGTGAGAATCAAATTTACACACAAATGTTAATCTTTTCATGATCTTTAACTAACATTCAGTAGCTCATGCATGTTAGGTTAGCACTACAACTTAGGTTACAAATAAATTTTCACACCACTAAACACTTTCTATAACCTCCCTATTGTTATTGTGTATGTTCAGATAGCATGTCTACGAGTTGTTATATAGCATTTACATTCTTTGACAAGTCACACGTCAGATTATACAATATAGTAGAAAAATTTGTTTGCTGAGTGAGAATGTTGGTTGCATATATCACAGAGCAAGACATATAATGTTAGTAGAAAATAACCAAAAAACCATAAAAGTTCTAAATTCAGTGCTTAGCAACATCATTATGTTAATTAAGTGCATAGTAAATATTGGCATAACAGGATAACATTATGTATTTATTGTTAATCTGCGCAGCAAGCATTGAAAGCATTGTTACATATGTATTATAATAGTTGTTCGCTCGTCGTCACAATCATGTAATATAACGATTGGCTCATCTGAAATCATACATTGTTCCCATGTATTCATCCGCGACATCTGTGAAATACAGCAAACACATGATGGTAAAAGATGGCACATTTATATATGTCTCATACAATCCAGGAGGAGCATATATGGGAAACAAACAAGAAGAAAACAGTGCATAATTTAAGTGTAGATGTACAGTATTAACAATGGGGTAAATAATAAGGTGTAGTCTTGGCTCTGATGGTACTGCACCGACACACTTTATTCGAGCAAATGCCCAGTTTGTACCTGGCAGATACCTGGAATCTGCCGCTGCTCACCTCTTGCATGCTGCGTTGCGTTTGCCTTCCCAGCCACGGTTCATACCTGGCTGACGGGGGCCTGATCTGTTAAATGATAATGATCAGGATTTACTAGGCTGCAATGCTTCGCATGTCCACCAGATGGCATAAACTCATGACTTGTAAAGCGCCGAATCAGTAATGTGTGGGCTTGCAGTTGTTTTGTTTAAAAAAGATTCTGTACCACAGTGTGCCATTGTACAGTAACTTGGCCTTGGCCTTGAGA
The DNA here is from genome assembly GCA_036426205.1 of Ascaphus truei. NCBI lineage: Eukaryota > Metazoa > Chordata > Amphibia > Anura > Ascaphidae > Ascaphus > Ascaphus truei. The sequence continues at coordinate 11,454 of WSYH01016238.1, forward strand.
CTGAAGGAAGAGTTGCAAAAATGTATCAATTTAGGCTTTACATATTAAATAAAGACAAAGACCTGTTTCAGTTACCAGTACACTATTCTCCAGAGACTCACCATGAGTGTTCAAGTGCAGCAGCCAGTGTTCCAAAAACCTGACAGAAGTTATGCTTATTTGATATGGGCCGCTATTAATGCAACAGAGGATAAGATGGCAACAGTTGTTCAAATGTATCAGTATTTTATCGAAAACTATGACTTTTACAAATTTTCGCCAACTCCTCATTTGTGGAAGCGTGCAATAAGGAAAAGGTTATGTAGTGACCCCTGTTTTCACCGTATTGAGCCCCAATTTGTTGGAGGGTATTGGTGTGTGTCACAGGGTTTTTCCCGTATCTATGATCATGGAGGCAGCAAAAGGCAAAGGGTCGTGTTAAAACCAACTAAGAAGCGACAGTCCCTGCCAAGCAATGCGCCAGCACCAGCACCGGCTTCCAATGACGGTCCCACTGTCAGTGACAACCCTGAGACAGAGTCGGATTTCGCGGCCAGTTTTGATGAAGCTTGCATGTACCTAAGCGATTTCCCGCCTCACTTGCTGACTACAGGTGGGCTAGTCCCGCTGCAAACTATCGACGTGGATGATGAAGATAGCTGGACTGGCAGTGGACCGGCGCCGGCGCAAGCTGAATGGGAAATAGTATGGTGAGTACTGTATTGTTGCCGTATTATTTTGGTGGGGCTGGCTGGGTACTTTTTTAGGGGGCTGACCATTACTGTACATTAAAACTTTTCATTTTGTTTTTCCTCAGAAAAGAAAACGGCTAATGAGGGGATTTCGATGGATAATATTGTGCTGTATGCTGATGTTTTCCGGCCGAACAGTATACTGTGTAATAAACCCGAATAAAAAAAACTATGCATTTATTCTACAGTACATGTTCAGTAAATTACTGCACATACTGGGGGCGTGATGTGTTTGCAGCAGAGAGAGATCCGCTGCTCTCTCTGCGCAAACATCGGCACATTAAAACTTATTTTAAATACATTTTTATTGATAGTGTAGATGTGCAGGGGGTCTCCGGAGCTGAACCGCGTTGGTTTTAGGTCTGGGGACCCCCTGCCCCCCGAGATACAGCCCCCTTTAGGGGGTGCCGGTATCAATAAAACACATACAATATACAGTATAAATAAACACTCGTTCTTTACCTTAGCGGCTATGCGCTATGGTAAAGAAGCATCATTTCTGTATTTTAATAATATTGTACAGTGAGCAGGGGGTTCCCTGAGCCAGAAATTAATGCTCAGGGACCCCCCCTGCTCCTGCTCAATATTATTAAAAATACAGAAATGCTGTGTCATTACCATAGCGGATAGCCGCTAAGGCAATGAAGGGGTTAACCCACCGTGCCCGCTTTATTGTGTGTAGTGGGGATGGGTGAGGGGGGTATTTGGCCCTTGGTGTGAGTTTAGGACTTGCGGGAGGGGGGGAGTTAATACCGCTACGGTCATGAAGGGGTTAAGCCTTCCCACTACCCCCCCCCCCCGCAAGCCCTAAACAGCCATCGTTGGGGCTAATACCCCATTCACCCACCCTCCCGCTACCCACAATAAAAAAATACACACACACAGCAGCTGCCAAAAAATAAATAAATAAATCTAAATAAATAAATAAATAAATAAATGACAATAAATACATTTGAAGTACATTTTTATTGATAGTGTAGAAGTGCAGGGGGTCTCCGGAGCTGAAGCGCGTTGGTTTTAGGTCTGAGGACCCCCTGCCCCCCGAGATACAGCCCCCTTTAGGGGGTGCCGGTATCCCTCTGCGTTTAAAGGCCCAGATCACGTGAGCGCAGCCTGTTAAACCAAGCAGAGGGATACCGGCACCCCCTAAAGGG
>WSYH01016239.1:0-13338 GCA_036426205.1 Ascaphus truei
TTACCTCTCTGGGCATGTGTATACTGGTATTACCACTCTGGGTGTGTATGTGTATACCGGTATTACCTCTCTGGGCGTGTCTGTGTATACAGGTAGTTAATTACCTCTCTGGGCGTTTATGTGTGTACCGGTATTACCTCTCTGGGCGTGTATGTGTATACCGGTATTACCTCTCTGGGCGTGTGTGTGTATACCGGTATTACCTCTCTGGGCGTGTATGTGTATACCGGTATTACCTCTCCGGACGTGTATGTGTCCGGTATTACCTCTCCGGACGTGTATGTGTATACCGGTATTACCTCTCCGGACGTGTATGTGTATATCGGTTTTACCTCTGGCCAGTCTGTGCGTGCGTGTGATGCAGAGCACACAGGCAGAGAAGAGGTTAAAATGTGACACAATTATTTTTAAATAATGTTTCGGATGGGGGGTGGGGTCAGTATTATCCTTAATTTATAAGGCGACAGGACGACATTCAAATCTGAAACGTTACCATACATTGATGCAGTAGGTAAGGAGCGCCGTTGTGCGAAGAGCTTGCAATCTGTCTGTCCTTCTGAAATTAACCCATGCTGGCTCAGTGGACAGCGAGGGTGATGGCATATTAGGGAGAGGGTCTGGGGGGCGGGTTATTTCGGAGACCGTCGCGTCGTTATATAAAGCAGATGTTGTTTAAACGCAGGGTGTGACCCCTTCAGGATTTGGGATGACGCTTCTTGTCCACGCGATTCTCCTCCTCTCTCTCCCCGGGATCGACCCCGCCCCGGAGGTTCCTGGGGCCACGGAGGTAAGATCATTTTATAATAAGTAATAATACTCTTCCTTACAGAGGGTTGTTTACATGCGTGTGCACTGATGGGGTACAAGTGTAAAAAGGAAAAGAATAAAATAGCAGGTTATTAGGCGTTCTGACTCAAGCTCACCGTGGCGAGTGGGAAGTGTCAGGCAGAGAACTCACTCACTTTTTATGCACAAAGTCCCTTTTTCTTCTGTAACTTTATTTAAGTACAACAGCAACAACAAAAAAGGGGGGGGGGCTGTAATAGGTAGCAATGGTTCAGGGAAAGGTTAATTATAATAACTTTACCAGGAGATGGGATAACTGACCGCTCCTGGAGGCTGCTGGTTGATAAAGGAAGGAAGCTTGACCGATCAAGTATGGCCAGGAGAAACCATACAGCCAGGGGTGCTGGGACGTAGGCAGACAGGGAGGGAAGGTAGTTACATTAGTAACAACAATGCACAGGGACGTGATGGGAGTCACAGGCCGGGGAGAAATATACCACTGGTTCCAGGACATTAACTAATTTCTAGATGCACAGGAGCCTGTTTAGATAGGGCGACCAGATTTTGAAAATGAAAAAACGGGACATTTTTTTTTTTACATAACAGTTTATTTATTGTAGTACATTTATACTTTACTACCATTAGTCCTTGTTACATAGTTGTGTGTGTGTGTGTGTGTGTGTGTGTGTGTTGACCTCACTAATCGAACAAAAAAAACCCAGATGTGAATGATTCTGAACCCCTTAACCAGTGTCAGGACGCCGCCTCTTCACAATTTCTAAAGCCGCAATCCCGCCTGGGATCTTACCTGATCCGCAGTCCCTCAAGGTACTATACTGGAGGGGAGGTGTTCCCTACCTGTATTCCGATGTCTCCCGTGTGAAGCTTGAGTCAGATCTGGAAGAAAGAAGTGTAGGTTACGTCGGTGTAGGTATACGGCAGTTAAGATAAGACAGGGAGGGTGAGAGACAGAGAGAGAGGGTGAGAGAGACAGAGAGAGGGTGAGAGAGACAGAGAGAGAGGGTGAGAGAGAGAGAGAGTGTGAGAGAGACAGAGAGAGAGAGTGTGAGAGAGACAGAGAGAGAGAGAGTGAGAGAGACAGAGAGAGAGAGGGTGAGAGAGACAGAGAGAGAGAGGGTCTGAGAGCGGAGGGTGTGAGAGAGGGTGGAGTGAGAATAGGAGAGAGAGGGTGTGAAGAAGAGAGGGGTGAGAGAGAAGGGTGGTGAGAGATCGTTGTTCTACTCATCTCTCGCTCCTCGCCTTTTCTTCGCGCTCTCTCTTCTTTCTCCTCTCTCTCTCTTCCCATTTTCCGCGCGCGCGCGCTTTGTACTCTCTCTCTTCTTTTTCTCTCGCGCTTCTCGCTCTCCTATAGAGATGGCAGCGTGGTGAGAGAGCGCCCTACCGCGTATAGAACATCCAGCTAGAGAGACAGAACAGAGAGAGAGACACGAAGACAGAGAGAGAGCCAGAACATACCGAGCTAGACAGACAGGAGAGAGATGAACAGCACAGAGATGAGAGAACATACATAGAGACAGACAGACAGAATACATACCAGAGAGACTGAGAGAGACAATGGTGGAGATAGACACGAGGGTGAGAGAGACAGAATAGAGAAAGAGGGGCGAGAGAAGTGTGATGAGACCCCAGAAGAGGGTGGAGAGAGCACCGAGAGATGGTGAGAGACAAAACAGAGAGAGGGTTGAAGAACACAGAGAGAGGGTGAGGATACAACGAGAGGAGAGAAGAAGGGTTAGAGATACAAGAGGGTATGGCGACAAAATCCACGATCAACGGGGGGTGTTCCGATAAACTGTTTGTAAGAAAGAAAATTACATTAATATGAGGGTCGCGGTTGGGTAGGACCGGAGAGGGGCTTAATTTCCATTGACGGGGGGGGCGAAAATGGGGTGGGATGTTGCCCAAGCAGTGTATTAGGGAAGACAGGTTCGCGAGGGGGGATAATATTGGAGGGGGGGTGAAAAAGGAGAAATGTTTAAGGAAGGGGAAGAGGGGGGGGGGAGGGGTGTTGCAATTAAAAAAAAATAACTTACCACCGGTCTGCTGCAAGTCTCCTCTCCCTCCGCCGGGCAGACAATCGCGCGGAACATGGGAAAGGGACATCGCGGCGGCGGAACAAGCTTGAATTGGCTGGGAGAGAAGCGCACCGCACGGCGACGCGGGAAAAAAAAAAAAAGAGGAACACATGGTAGAGGTGAAAACCTGTAACAGTTTTTCCGATACAACAGAGGAAAGGAACGAACCGGGACAAGACGCTCTCGAAAAACCGGACTGTCCACCGTCAAAAGGGGTACGGTGGTGGTCACAAGGCGGGAGGGAGGGCCCACTGATTTTTAATAGGCGCAGTGACCGTGAATGTTTGAATCATGTAAGTTCTCGTAATGCAAAAAAAAACAAAAAAAAAAAAACAATACGTGACAGGAAAAAGGGAAGGCAGGCGTGTCCTGTATGGGGTTTTGATCACCCACGTGCCTCATAGGGGAGGGGCCTGACTAAGGGTTCCTGAGTAACGGAGGGTGTATGGTGGTGCAGTATATTGGTGGGTTAGTGGGCCCGGTACAAGCCTTTGATCTTGCAGGGAGAAAGGGTGCCCCCCCTAAAATTAAATATAGTATGAAGTTGACGGGGGGACCCTGGGTAGTTGACTGGGTCCTTCAGTTTTAGTATTGGGGTGTTCCACCCTATCCCCTAAATCATGGGTAAGAAGAGCTGCTGATCTCATCCTCCGGCGGGCTGGGATTGACACGTGCTCAGGGGGCCCCCTCATTGGCCCTGAGCTCATAACTAATCCAAGCGAATGGGCCTCAAAAACCATTGGAGGGGAGGGGAAAAAGAGGGACCTACGGGAACGGCCGGTGACCACCATGAATCCAGAGGGGGAAAGGAAAGGGGGGGGAGAGCGGCCCATCCAGAAGAAAGCACCGGGATGTGCCTGGTGATTACCTTAATCAGGGGGGGAAATTAACCGAATAAAAAGGGCCACTTTGCGCAGTGGGCACTCTGAATAAACACACGCGGGAAACGGGGACAATATTGGCTTGCTGTGCCTAAAGAATCACGCTACATTTTTCTTGGTGGAATGGTACCGCTCATTGAGCTGAGGAATCTGTGAGTGTAAGGGAGGTTCACGTGAGGCGTAAGGCCAATGTCATATGGAAAAAGAGACCCCTTGGCAGCGCCAATTGCGTTAAGGCCGGCCTATTTGCCTGGAGGGGGCTGAAGTCGGACCAAGAACGGGGGCAGACGGTAGGATGCTAAGAAGATGGATTTAGCGGATGGGCAAATACAGAACAACAGAGAAAAACAAGGACTATCAGAATCCTAGATATCAGGCGCATGTCACAGGGGGGGCGGACAACAATAACCTGGGCCGGGAGACACACTAGCGTAAATAAAAGAAAAATACATAAGGAAACAAGGTCTGGTCCCCAGTTATCAAGTAGAAAAAGATGTGCAAAGATTTTACTAATAGCAGGTAGGACACTAACAATTTAAAAACATATACCAACTGTGGCAGGCTAGCACAGCAATAATTAGCACAGAATCCTGAAACAGTATATATAACAAGATAAGAAATGTCACTGGAAAACTAACTATGTCAGCAAAAGAATAATATCAACATATAACCCTAAATGAATGATGTTGCTACAAAATTATATATATCTTCATATATAGCATCTATTATATATATATATATCTATATATATATATAATCAAAAATAAATAAGACGATACCGTTCTTGGGCTATGAGAAATGCTTTTTTTTGTGCGCGCACAAATAAAAGCTTTCGTTTAGCCAACGAACGGTACATCTATTTTTTTTTTGATTTTTAAGCTCGGCTAACAGGACGTTACTATACCAACTCTACATGTATATGTGTGATATAATATATCTAGGTATATCTATTATATAGGGGAAAGTGGGGTTTTGGATCGAGCAAATCCAACCCACGCCAAACCAAAAGCGTAACAATTCGCGTCAAGGCCAACAAAAATCCTAGGGGGAAAAAAACAGAAAACAAAAAAGGGGGGGGGGAAAATCTTACTACCTACACTGCTTCCGCAAGGCCCCAGGGGCAAACCACCAAAACGGAGGAACAGAAAAAAAAAAACACACACAAGCTTGTTAAAATAAATATCTCCATAAATCATGTTAACATAATTCCTCGTCGAAGCAAAAAAGACTTCGTATGACACAATTTATTATCTTACGAATTTTACTACAATTAGAAATCCCTTGTTGAACTGTGGGTGTGTTACGTTATTGTAACTGTGAGAGCGCAGAGAGAGAGAGGAGAGTATACTCCCATATAACACAGTTCTCCCATAATACAGCACGACAACGCATTACCAACAACTTAGAAAAAAAAGGAAAAACTCACCCACAAATAATTATCGCAGAAACACGCAGGGGGAAAGAAAGCGAAAGAACATCATTACTCACATTCAACCAACCATGATTCGTTCATGGCCGGGGAATGTAGGAACCCACAGGGTTGTTCCCATCACGCGGCAGAAAGCGAGCTACTCCCTGATAACGCGGGCGCGTCGGAGGGGGGAAGCTGGAGCAATGAGAAGGTGCAGAAAGGAATCCGAAAGGGACGGAAAGAAGGTGGGAAGTACCCAAACCCCCCTCTTCCAATCCGCTGCCATCCTTCCCTAATGTCTGAGGTAAACACGTTGGAAAGCTGTGGGGGGGTGTTGGGGGGTGAGAGCATTGCATGGAGGGTGGCGGGGAGGGGTCGTCCGGGCCGTCGGTTCCCTCGAACCGCGTGTGGCGCTTGTGCCCTACTGGGAGATGATAGTAGTCTGTATTTGTGTGTAGTGCGCACCCCATGGGTCCCATCGTTAGTGTGTTATAGTGTGTTTGATACTTATTCTTTTTGCTGCATAGTTTTAGTGGGGTTCCAGTGTACCTTTGCGGTTAGTCTTGTATATTAGGTGTATCTGTCATGGTCGTGCTAATAATTGCTGCGTAGCCTGCCATTCGTGTGTATCAGCATACCCCGCATTACGTACGCAAGTGGACAGGAAGCAGTGTCATTAAACTAGTCATACCCCCCATTACGTACGACAATGGGGACCGGAGCATGTATGTAACACAGGCCAGGGGCATACCCCACATTAACGTACGCAATGGGACCGGAGCATGTATGTAAAGCGAAAATGTACTTAAAGTGAAGCACTACCTATTTCCCACTTATCGATGCATGTACTGTACTGCAATCATCATATACGTGCATAACTGATGTAAATAACGCATGTGTAACAGGCTCTATAGTCTCCCCGCTTGCGCACAGCTTCGGTACAGGTAGGGAGCTGGTATTGCTGTTCAGGACGTGCTGACAGGCGCATGCGTGAGCTGCCGTTTGCCTATTGAGCGATATGTACTTACTCGCGAGTGTACTTAAAGTGAGTGTCCTTAAACCGGGGTATGCCTGTATATGTTTTTTAAATTGTTAGTGTCCTACTGCTCATTAGTAAAATCTTTGCCATTTTTTTCTACTTTGACTCTGGGTCCAGATTCTTGTTTGTTATATGTTTTTTCTTTATTTCCGAGGTATTGTGTGAGTGCTATATCTAGGGATTCTGCTAGTCTTGTTTCTGTGTGTTCTATATTATTCTAATCCCTCAGCACCACCCGTTTCCCTGTCTTATTGTATTATTGGTTTTCTTGTTTTTTTTTTTTTTTACAACTAAGATATTACTATTTATATTTGGGTTCTGGTTTAGCCTTTAGTATATATCGTGTGAGAGACTTCCTTTTGTGTGTTTGATAGATATATATATATTGGGTGCCGTGAAATGAAAGGTTCAGATCTTTGCTGAATGGGATATCCTGATTGGTTAATCGCACTGTGACAGTGTGTAGCGCAGTACACAGAATTTTGCAGGCTCAAAGGGTTCCTACTCTCAAGAGCTGACAATCAAATTTTTTGGTTTGAGGCACAGGGTGACATTTGGATTTGAAAGTATTATTTTATTTATTTATTTATAAAATATTTTACCAGGAAGTAATACATTGAGAGTTACCTCTCGTTTTCACGTATGTCCTTGGGAGGACATTGTATGTATTGGGAGTACTGGGGTATTAATGGCACCAAATGCAGGGACATTACCAAGGACCTGCACCTTCAGCGTTGTGATTGGCTCATCTCGCAAGGAGGGGAGCGTTGTGATTGGCTATTGTCACAAGGAGGGGAGCGTTGTGATTGGCTAATCTCACAAGGAGGGGAGCGTTGTGATTGGCTATTCTCACAAGGAGGGGAGCGTTGTGATTGGCTAATCTCACAAGGAGGGGAGCGTTGTGATTGGCTAATCTCACAAGGAGGGGAGCGTTGTGATTGGCTAATCTCACAAGGAGGGGAGCGTTGTGATTGGCTATTCTCACAAGGAGGGGAGCGTTGTGATTGGCTATTCTCACAAGGAGGGGAGTGTTGTGATTGGCTAATCTCACAAGGAGGGGAGCGTTGTGATTGGTGGCCTGCATCGCTGCATGCACAGTGTGCGTTATCTCTCACCCCGGTGTCTTCTCCCCAGATTGATGCGGATGTGGTCCGGATTCACCGCCTTCACGTGGATTCCGTGGTCACCTCGCGCTTTGCCTGTAACGTTATCACCAGCTGGGTCTCCAACCGCGCCAACGTGTCAAAGGAGATCATCTTCGAGGTGGAGCTGCCCAACACCGCCTTCATTAGCAACTTCAGCATGTGAGCAGCGTTTAACTCCTCCCCCTGCACCGACCTCCCTCCGCCCACTGCGCTGACGCCCCCATCCACCGCGCTAAATACCACCCGCTCCCTGTGCTAACTTCACCCCATGCTGAATTCCCCCCGCCACCTGCGCTGACATCCCCCCCCTTTGTGCTGCACCAATGCACATCCCCTCCCCCACCAATTCCCTGGGCCCTCAGCCCACCTCTAGCACTCACCCCTTGGCTCCTCTCCTCCCTCCTCTAGGACCATTGACGGCAGGACGTATGTTGGGGCGGTGAAAGAGAAGGAGGTCGCCCACAAGGTTTACACCGACGCAGTTTCCCGCGGGCACAGCGCCGGGATCGTGAAGTGAGACTTCGCCAGAGATCTACATCACGTACAGTACTAACCCGCTCTGTATATAGATAATCGGGCTCCACTGGCCCAGGTCTAACCCCTCCAATGCTATGGTGCTATGCACTGTACTGTGTACATATATATGAGCCACCAGTGCTGAAGCAGGGACTGATTGAGCTCCCTGTGCTGAAGCAGGGACTGATTGAGCCACCTGTGCTGAAGCAGGGACTGATTGAGCCACCTGTGTTGAAGCAGGGATATCCTTCAAACCTTGACCTATTGGTGGCCCTTGAGGACTGGAGTTGGCCACCCCCTGGTACAAGGGTATCCCACCCTTTATGAGGCGAACCGGCAGCACTTCAGGCGTCTAGTTTTCGTGGTGTGACCTCTGGTGCTGGAGATTCCCGGATTGACCAGTCCCCTCTCCCACTATGCAGGGCCTCGGGGCGGCTGATGGAGAAGTTTGGGGTGTCGGTGAGTGTGGCCTCCAGAAGCACCGTCACCTTCCAGCTGACGTACGAGGAGTTGCTGAGGAGGAGGCTCGGATATTACCATCTGCTGCTGAAGATACAACCAAGGCAACTGGTAGAAGATTTTCAGGTGTGTCAGTGGGTCCTTAACAACTCGACAAACACAGTCAATTGACCGGTCACCTTCATGACATCATCCCGATACACCTGTCCCTCCATAGGATGTGATCCTGATACACCTGTCCCTCCATAGGATGTGATCCCGATACACCTGTCCCTCCATAGGGCGTAATCCAGATACACCTGTCCCTCCATAGGACGTAATCCAGATACACCGTTCCCTCCATACGACGTGATCCCGATACATCTGTCCCTCCATAGGACGTGATCCTGATACACCTGTCCCGCCATAGGATGTGATCCCGATACACCTGTCCCGTCATACGCCATACTCCCGATATACCTGTCCCTCCATATGCATATGCCATGATCCCAATACACCTGCCCCTCCATATGCCATGATGGCGATACACCTGTCCCTCCATACGACATCGTCCCGATACACCTGTCCCTCCATAGGACGTGATCCCGAAATACCTGTCCCTTCATACGCCATGATCCCGATAAACCTGTCCCTCCATACGCCGTGATCCCGATACACCTGTCCTTCCATACATCATCCCGATACACCTGTCCCTCCATATGACATCATTCCGATACACCTGTCCCTCCATACATCATCCCGATACACCTATCCCTCCATACATCATCCCGATACACCTGTCCCTCCATATAACATCATTCCGATACACCTGTCAATCCATACATCATCCCGATACACCTGTCCCTCCATACATCAACCCGATACACCTATCCCTCCATACGACATCATCCTGATACACCTGTCCCTCCATATGACATCATTCCGATACACCTGTCAATCCATAGGACATGATCCCGCTACACCTGTCCCTCCATAGGATGTGATCCCGAAACACCTGTCCCTTCATATGTCATGATCCCAATACACCTGTCCCTCCATACACGTGATCCTGATACCCCTGTCCCTCCATACGATGTGATCCCGATACACCGATCCCTCCATACAACGTGATCCTGATACACCTGTCCCTCCATATGACATCGTCCCGATACACCTGTCCATCCATACATCATCCTGATACACCTGTCCCTCCGTACGGCATTGTCCCGATACACCTGTCCCTCCATACACGTGATCCCGATACACCTGTTCCTCCATACGCCATGATCCCGATACACCTGTTCCTCCATAGACGTGATCCCGATACACCGGTCCCTCCATATGCCATGATCCTGATACACATGTCCCTCCATAGGACGTGATCCCGATACACCTGTCCCTCCATACAACGTGATCCCGATAAACCTGTCCCTCCATACAATATTGTCCCGATATACCTGTCCTTCCATACACGTGTTCCCGATACACCTGTCGCTCCATACGCCATGATCCTGATACACCTGTCCATTGATACAACATCATCCCGATACACCTGTCCTTCCATACGACGACATACCGATACACGTGTCCTTTCATACGACATCCCGATACACCTGTCCTTCCATACGACATGATCCTGATACACCTGTCAGTCCATAGGACATGATCCTGATACACCTGTTTGTATGTTGTGAGACCCTCTCCACCTTTCAATTATGGTCACGCCCATACAGTAAATCCCTCTTCTCACTCCCCATATACACGCCCCTCAAATGAGGCTCTGCATGTCACATGTTGTGTCTTCAAATTGAGGTCCTCATCGCTGAGACTCAGGCCATAAGTTTCCTGGATACTGAGGGGACATTTCTCACCGACGACATGATGCAAATGGTGGAAAAGTCATATTCTGGGACTAGAGTGAGTATTATCAACCAGGGCTGTGAGATTAACCAATCAGAATGCCCCATTCTTAGTGCGAGTAACCAACTGGAATGCCCCCGTGAGATCCACCAACCAGATTCCCCGATCTCAGTGAGATCCTTCAACCAGAATGCCCAGTTCTCAGTGAGATCCTTCAACCAGAATTCCCCGTTCTTGGTGAGATCCTTCAACCAGAATTCACCGTTTTAAGTGAGATCCTTCAACCAGAATTCCCCGTTCTCAGTGAGATCCTCCTACCAGAATTCCCCGTTCTCAGTGAGATCCTCCAACCAGAATACCCTGTTCTCAGTGAGATCCTTCAACCAGAATTCCCCGTTCTCAGTGAGATCCTCCAACCAGAATACCCCTGTAGGAGGATGCGCGCAGAGGTATGCAAGGGAGACTTGTTAAGGTGAAATTAAATAAGGCTTTTATTGCGCCTGCTTCTTTAACATAAGAAAATCATCCACATATTCAAATCAGGGGTCAAACAAAGCTTCTGTTCACTTGGGAGTATGTCTAGTGAAACCTATGCAGTCCACAACTCCCTTTAGATTAGCATGTCTCCCAGCCCCAAACATATATATTGATATGTGCAGATATAAAGTCTTATAAAGGAAAGTCTTATCTGATTTCTTGTAGTTAGAGGAAAAGTCTTCTCTGTTACTGGGTTGTTGCCTTTTTCCTCAGGCGATATCAGGATTCAGGTTCAGAAGTGTTTTCCCCTGTGTCTTGCAAGCAGCTCTGCTGTTTCTTCTGGCAGGCTCAAGACATCTGTCCCCATGGTCAGTCTCACAAGTTGTGAGACTCAGGAACAATCTCCCTTCCTGTCTCAAAGCAAGGTTTTTCTAAGGAACCTAATCAGCCAGGTGGTGTTGGTTAATTGACTAGCAGCAATTAACCACCACACTGCTGGATTAGAGGCACATTTCCTGAACAGGGATAATTCTTGTTACTTTTACAGTATGTCTGAAGCACTTATTCCCATGATCTGTTATTTATATTTGTTATTTATATGACATGTATTACTACTGTGAAGCGCTATGTACATTTTATGGCGCTATACAAATAAAGACATACATACATACATACAATTCCCCTGTTACAGCCCCGTTCTCTGAGAGATCCTCCAACCAGAATGTCCCGTTCTCATTCAAATCCTCCAACTAGAATGCCCCTTTCTCTGTGAGATCCTCCAACTAGAATGGCCCTTTCTCTGTGAGATCCTCCAACTAGAATGCCCTGTTCTCAGTGAGATCCATCAACCAGAGTTTCCCGTTCTCAGTGAGATCCTCCAGATAGAATTCCCTGTTCTCAGTGAGAGCCTTCAACCAGAATGCCTGATTCTCAGTGAGATCCTCCAACCAGAATACCCCGTTCTCAGTTAGATTACCCATCCAAAATCCTCCTTTCACTGTGAAATGAACCAATCAGAATGTTCCACTTGACTTGATTTCCCAGTCACTGTGGCCTCATTACACAACCAGAGACTTGTGATGCATAGAATGTTCATAGGTAAGGACTCCGATTGGTTGAGGCCATTGTTATAGATACACTGACCCCCTTCCTCCCACCTACTCTTTCTCGGAATGTACAATTCTTCAGATCACGTGGGGGGAGAAAATGTTCCACGTTCAGGAGTGTATTTCCAATCAGAATTTCCTTCCCGATGAGCCAATCACTGATGGCAGCTTCAGAGGAATGTCCCATACCCGCCACCATGTGGAATATAAAATGCATCCTCCACTAACCTGCATTGGACTGAGGGAACATTCTTCAGGGAGAAAGTGGGAACCTGGTGCATCATTCAGCACATTCAGATGGGTGTCCCTGTTCAGCCATGTATTATTTTTTTTTAACTTGTATTTTATTTTTTTGGTTCTTCAAATTATAAATGGGGAGGGGGGTGGGTGTGAAGGGGGTGCAGAAAACAGAAAAGGGGAAGGAGGTGGGGGTAGGGGGGTGGGTGTGAAGGGGGTGCAGAAAACAGAAAAGGGGAAGGAGGTGGGGGCGGGGGGATCATATCCATTAAGTCTCCAATCGGAAAGCATACAAAATAACATTCAATATTGTTACTTTCTTAACATTTGTTAGATCAAGTTCCACCTGTTAGGAGCTGCATTCATATGTTAGATTTAGTTTTGTTCCCTGTAGGTCTCCCTTGGGTGCCATATCGTCAGGAATCTGTTGTATCTGTCTTGGATTAGGCTGGAGAGTTTTCCCATAGTCATTATATAGTTTAATTTGTGTATGACTACTGTGAGAGTCGGGGTGTCCGTTGGCTTCCAGTGTCTCACAGTAGCTGCTTTGGCTGCCGATAGCATTTGTGTTATGAAACGTTCAATGTTCCCTTCCGGGCCTTTCTCCGGCCTTTGTATTAGCAGTGTTTCCATATTCCTTGGTAGATCTAAACCCGTAACTTGTTTTTATTAGCCTCCTAACCTTTCCCCCAGAATAAAATAATCTCAGGGCGTGACCACCAGATACGTGTGAATGGGCCTATTTGGCCACATTTACGCCAACTTAGAGGGGAGGTTGTTGGGAAAAATGAGTGAAGGAGGGCAGGTGTATAATACCACCTATGTAGGGTTTTGAGTTTCATTTCTCTAACTGCCCTGTCCAGCCATTCTGAATGACTTTATTTGTTACAGGGACGTGTCTTATTTAAGCCGCCTCTGGCTGCCCAGCGGCCCTGCTCTGGCTGCACGGCCACGCTATTGAATGGAGAATTCACCGTGAAATATGACGTTGACCGATCAAGTTATGCGAGCGACATCCAGGTAGTAACAGAATTAAGGTCGGTTGACACTTTTACCGCCAGACTGCCGGTCCCTGATTGCATCTATCCCCTCTTGCAGATTGTGAATGGCTACTTTGTGCATTTTTTTGCACCTGCGAATTTGCCCCAAATCCCCAAGAGAGTTGTGTTTGTCATAGACGTGAGCCGGTCCATGCGTGGACGGAAGATCCAGCAGGTAACTCAGAAAGTTCCATTGTACAACCTCTGCCTGACCCTGTCCCTGATACTCTGCAGTCAGGAGGTCATCCCAGATTAGATATAATAAACCCAGGACTGTCTGACCCTGTCCCTGATACTCTGCAGTCA
>WSYH01016240.1:0-13337 GCA_036426205.1 Ascaphus truei
TTTTTTAGATTTTTTAATGCCAATTCATTGAATCTTCGGTTCACCAGTAATTTTAGTGACAAGCAGGTGGAGTTTCTAGATTTGGTGATTTTTATTGAAAATGAGAACTTAATACTAGGACTTTTTTTAAATCAGTTGATGAGAACACTATATTTTAAAATCTAGTGTCATTCCCAGAGTGGGTCCGAACAATCCCTTCGGACAGTTGAGAGCAGATTCCTGTGTGATTGGCTTGTGCGACTGAGACTGGAGCCGTCACGTGGAGTTCCCAGTTGGAAGGGGGTGTACGGAAGTGCTGTGATCGCGGAGAGGGAGGAGCGCGCAAGACGCAGCAATCTCTCTGCAATAACCAGCGTCACCAGTTGGTACACCTACCCCCATTACCAGGACGCTTTCGCCTTGTACATGCCCTATTTGAGTGTTTTTCCTGTAAGTGTGTATGCCTACCGCTGCTGCGGGTTATTGCACAACAATATACTGTTTTTGATGTACATTACCTCATTGAGTGGTTTCTATATTATCACTGCTACACCAGTATAGTGATTTCTTGCCCTGCCTTCTGTGTGCGTTTAGCATTGATTTCATTGCGATTCATCCATTGGTTCCATCTGCGTAGAAAAACCCACCCACCTTATCTGCTATATTTGCGTAGAGGAATGTGCTTTTCTATATATCTCTGCTGTGAAGCTGTTTAGGGTTAACTCTTTCAGACAGGGTTGCACTATTACTGTGTTCTGTTTTACATATCTCTTCATCTGTGAACTGTGGTCCCTGACTTCTGTACACCATTCCACCTCAAGGATCAACAAGGAGGATTCAGTGAAGGTTGAGCTGCATCCTGTTAACCGTTTGTACCCTTTTTCTGTTCCCCATGTAACATTTTTTGCTACTTTAGTGTTTATCCCTGACACCTGTGGGAGCGCCTGGTGAATTTCTGTTTTTCACATCATAGGTAAAAAGGCTGAGATGTCCAAGGCTCTCCCCTTTACTGCACCCTCGTGACTCCTCCGAAGATGTTGCTTCCGGTTTCACTGGGTGGGAGCATATCAATCCTCTAACTAGTCTCTTCCTGGACAGCACCAATATTGTACTTTTCTGAGCGAGAGGATTGACCCTTCCCCACCTAGTGAAACCGGAAGTGAAGTTTTCAGAGGCGTCACGAGGGTGCAGTGAAGGGGAGAGATCGGGACACCTCAGCTGTCATAGTCTGCGAGCTCTGAATGCTTTTTTATTTTCTGTATGATGTTTGTGAGTGCACATATTTTAGCTTTCATATTATAAAATATTTTATAGAATTAAACTATGTTCTATCTTTCTCATCTGAAAGCTATGCGGAGTATTTGACTTCCATAAGGAACAACATCTCCCACCAGACCTAGGGTTGCCAGGTGTCCGGTTTTCAACCAGATAGGCCGGTAATTCGGATGCCTGTCCAGAATAAAATCGGATGTAATACCGGTATTACCATTTTGCGGCGGCAAGCGCAAGGGCGGCAGTCTGATGCGGCGGAAGCGCGAGGAAGGCAAGCGCGGCGGGAAGAGCTGGCCTGGTGCTGACTGAGCGACGGGAGGGCGGGCCACGGTTCGTGGACGGTGGCCATCAGAGTCAGGAGCACTTGTGAGTGACATCATGTGCAGTGCTGCTGTCCCTGATTGGACGAGTGGATGGCAAATCAAGGAAGGAGCGGCGGCGATAGTGAAGAAAAAACAGGGCACTCACTCGTAATCCCAAAATTTTTTAAAAGGGGTAACCAGGTATGATTCAGCACAAGACAAAGCTTTAATGGAACATTGAGGTGCACAAACAAGAAAAGAACCTCCCATGCGTTTCACGCAAGTGTTGCGCTTTCTCCAGGAGCACTGCTCCTGGAGAAAGCGCAACACTTGCGTGAAACGAGGGAAGGTTCAATTTTCTTGTTTGTGCAACCAAACGTTCTATTAAAGCCTTGTCTTGTGCTGAATCATACTTGGTTACCCCTTTTTTCGATTATTTTGGATGTACAGTGTGCCCTGTCTTTCTTCTCTATCTATTGTATGACTCGTCGATGGAGGCACCCGGAAGTGGGGGAGGGGAAAGATTTCTCGAGCTAAAAATGAAAGTACACCCTCTTTGAATTCCATGGTTTTTATAATCAGGACATAATAGCAATCATCTGTCCTTAGCAGGTCTTAAATTAGGTAAATACAAGCTCGGATGACACATTACGATAGTTACACCGTGTCATGATTTATTGAACAAAAATAAAGCCAAAATGAGAAACCATGTGTAACACTAAGTAAGTACACCTTATGATGCAATAGCTTGTAGAACCCTTTAGCAGCAATAACTGAAGTAATTGTTTACTGTATGACTTTATCAGTCTCTCCCATCATTGTGGAGAATTTTGGCCCACTCCTCTTTACAACGTTGCTTCAGTTCATTGAGGTGTGGGAATGTGTATTGCACAGCTCTCTTAAGCTCCAGAAAAGCATTTCAATCGGTTGAGGTCTGGACTTTGATGCTGGGCCATTGCAACACTTGATTCTTTTTTCCCAGCCATTCTGTTGTAGATTTGCTGGTGTGCTGGGATCATGTCCTGTTGCATGACCAATTTCGGCCAACTAAGCTTTTAGCTGTCAGACAGATGGCCTTACATTTGACTCTAGAATACTTTGGATAAAGAGGAGTTATGGTCCACCGTGCTTGACATGTTGGTATGAGTGTTTTGTGCTGATAATGTGCAAGCAAAGCTACTAATAGATCTCAACAGATAGTATATAGGATTTGAGGGAACATAAAAAAAATCCCTGAATGTTATTAATGCAGTAATCTGTCTGGTAAAACAGTTGCCCTTTTTTGTCTTCCTGACCATTAAATAACAATATTTTTCATGAGAAACGCCTCTCCTGTTTAGATTCTATGGACACTTGTTGTAGTGCTCTGCCACTCTTCTTTTCTCTTGTCATATCTACCGGACTGAGGCGGCACAATAAGGACCCCCCACCCTTGGATTACATGGACGTGCCAGCTTCAAAAGTGAGTTACTGCTTGCTACATGTTCTCCTTACTATGGTCTTCAGGACATTTGGTATTATTTAGGGTGAATTATATGCTTACGATCCCTGGGTGCTTTTGTGTATTAACTTCTCACCAAGTGGTGATTCACTATCCAGGATTATGTCTTCAATCAAGTATTTACTGCTGGGGGTCCCCAAGTATTCTTTATTCATTTATATTTTTTCCTGTTATCGGTCTTTAAGCATTACGCATTTACATCCATGGAACAACAGTTGCTGGGCTGTGAAAGGCAAGTATAGCGCTGGATCTGCTTGAGTATGGAGATGAGAACAGGCCAGGGGTACAGAAACTGGATCATGAAGAGAGAGCGGTAAGGGTATGATAACAGAGGAATTAATAGGTTAACTCTGTATCCCAGTTAATATGACTCTCCGTCCAGAGTATAGCTTTGTAGCCCTTGCTGTATAGAGCACTGCAAGAGAGTGTGCCTCCTCCTTCTGTTTAGTTGAGCTTTGGGAGCTCCGGATGCCGGAGCTGTTTTGAAATGAATATTCAGCATCCGATCTGTCCAGGAATGTTGGTTGCTCCGGTCTTGTGGTTCCACGTGCGGGCATCTGGTAAGTGATCCCTTTGGTGTCTTCTGTTGGTTCTAGCAGAGATCCATTTAGCACCTCCTTCACAGCAACTGTGCGTCAGTCCAATCAGTAGGATAACACAGAAGGAAAAGGATAGTTTAAGACAGCCGGGTTCAGCAAAAGCACCATCAACTCATGTGAGTTGATGGTGCTTTTGGTACCCGGTGTCTTAAACCAATCCTGTTTCCTGCTGTTTTGTGCTGAGCTGCTGTTGTTTGTTTTCGCCAAACGTGTAATTCCGTGCATTATGGCGAAACATCTCCACTTGGTCCTCGTCTTTCCAAAGGACACTTGTTCCATAAGTCTTGTGGTTTTGTTCAGATGCAACTTTGCAACCTAGCCGTGCTGCCATGTTGTTTTTAGAGAGAAGAGGCTTTCTCCTGGCAACTCTTCAAAACAAACCATACTGTTCAGATCTTTTCTAATTGTACTGTCATGAACTGTAAATTTCACATGCTAGCTGAGGCCTGTAGAGTCTGAGTTTATTTTTGCAATTCTCTGAGCATTGTCACGGCCTGACCTTGGGGTGAATTTACTGGGATGTCCACTCCTGGGAAGATTGGCAACAGTCTTGAATGTTTTCCACTTTGAACTAATCTTTCTCACTGGTAGATTGATGTGACTTTAAATTGTTTGGAAATGGCCTTTAACCCTTCCCAATTGAGGGCAGCAACAATTGCCTTTCTCTAGATCATTGCTGATGTCTTTCTCCCTTTGGCATTGTGTTAACACACACCTGAATGCACCAGACCAGCAACTTCTAACATCGGCTTTTATAGAGGTGGTCACACTTGCTGATGATCAAAAATCAAGGACATTTGTATTAGCAGCACCTGTCTGCTATATTAGCATCTATTCCTATGAAAGCAGTAAGGGTGTACTTAGTTTGTCACACATAGCTTCTCCATTTTGGCTTTATTTTTGTTAAATAAATCATGACACGGTGTATATGTCATGTGTTGTTGTGTATCGAGGTTGTATTTACCTAATTTTTAGACGCTTAAGGAACAGATGATTTTTATTATGTCCTGATATGTAAACCATGGAATCACAAGAGGGTGTACTTGTCTTTTTCACATGACTGTCTATAATGAACCAAGTGATATTTGCATTACTATACAGTAATACACACACAGAGGATCAGGCATTATTGCATATGCTGGGTGTTAGCCCCATCCCTTGTTTTACATGCATAATGAATGGCAGTTGTTCCCGTGATTGACTCGCAGCAATTGCGTCAGTGGAAGCTATACAACTGCTACATCTGTATACAATGAAGGTGGAGGAGATGAAACTGAAGTGTAAAATAGAAGGTAAACATACAGAAAGCACAATCAGTGAATACTGTGCCATAGACAATATATATAAAAAATAATAAAACTTAGCACCATTTAATAAAAGATGATATAAATAATTAATATTTCATTTTACTTCAAACATTTGTAATTAAGCATTTTAGTCAAACTATTCAAAGAAAGATACTGTTTGTTGGGGAAAAAATTCTAGTGTTTGCTTTTCTTATCACCCTTTTATGTATCCCTCATTGCTGGGGTTACACACAGGTTGGCTTGAATTGAAAACATTTTGACTGGTGTCACAAGAAGCCTTTCTACAACATGCCTCTGTGCTTTTCTATTTCTCACATTCATTGGTAGGTGTTCATGAGTGTCAGGAGGGAGTTCAAACAAATAAGTTAGCACCGCTTTTGGTGCATTGTCTACGGTCACAGCCCACCCAAATCTTCTTAGTTTCACCAAAACCAAGAGCGAACGTGAGGAATCTTAATCCTACAGTGAGTCTGAACCTTACTGTCATGGCTTGACTCTAGAACAAACTTCATTATTAAAGCATTTGAAATTCCTTCAGGGAACTACTTGTAGAGCTCTGTGTTAATGCGGAACCTTTCAACAAGGCCATTTGAAAAGGTAAGAAAATATTACCTAAATTAAGAATTTATTAGCGGAGATTTAACAGATGGCAAAAAGAAAGAAGGAAAGAAGTGTGTTGCTGTCTTAACACCTTTCTGCTGGGGGGCTTAAATGTCGGTTTTTGAATGTGCAAATGTTGAGGTTTGAAAAGCTTATAACTTATCAACTATCTGTTGGTCCAATAGCAAAGTCACATAACTACCTAGCTCTTCTCCATCATTTTTTTAATGTTATAACATCGAGAAGAACAACTGAAACGCTATGTACCTTACTTTCTCTACTGAGCAAAACCACATGAGAATCAAAGTTATATACTTGCAAATACTTGCATTCCGATTTAAAAAAAAATACATTCGTATTACAAAAATCATAGAATAGTTTAGAACGAATTGTATATATCAGCAAAAATTTTAAGGAAAGTATCATTAAGAAAAAATGTTTTAAAAGTACATCATCACAGATTTTACTTAATGATCAGAAAAAAAGCAAAATGACGCTGTGCACTCCTTCAGTAGCGTAAAAATCATTATTGATGGCCAGTGCCCAGATCCCCACCCCCTGCTGAAGTCCTGAGGATAATTAAAGAAGTCCGAGTGCCCATCTCTTCATTTAATCTTTCCCTTTAATGAATCATGGCCCCACCACCCAACATGAACTGTAGTCCGCAATAACTAAACCACTTGTTTCCTAAGGGTTTAAATATTTACAAAGGATAACCCAACAACAAATACAACAAAATATACCCTGCATTGTTGCTGCCGTATTAAGAACTTACCAACTGAGAGAATTAAGGCTGCAGTACTTCTAAAGTTCTTACAAAAATGCAGTTCTTACAAAGAGACCTTGAACATATTAAATCTCCATCAATATTTACAAATGAAAAAGCAAGAGAATTGGTATGTGATGACATTAAGAAAGGGGTGTTTTGTAAAACAAACTTTAGATGGAATAATTGGACTGCGCTTTTTAACATTGTATTATCAAGGTAAAAAAATATAAAACATTGTCACATTTTTTTTGGTACTACAAGTACTTGATTGGTGGATTTGTTCTACAAACCAGAGATAAAACTTGACACTTTTTTTTTGGTTGATGTTCAAATTGAAATTTGTAAGATATTGTCAATTAAGTGTGCATTATGATGTATGACTAAGGAAAGTAAAGCTTTTTATAAAATGCAATACAATTTGTTTAAAAAATTGAATACATATTTTTAAATAACATAAAAATAATTGGTTATTTTAGTAAAATGGGATTTACTATTAATGCAGCTATAAAATACTGCAAGGCAATCCTTATGTGTGATTCAGCTACAAATGTACTTGTTTCTACTAAGTTATGCCCTTCGATTTCACATTTCCTTGAATCCCTAACATTGTCATGTCTTTCATAGGATTAAAATTTTTTTATGCATATCGAAATCATGCAAATGTGGGAAAGTAAATGGCCTATATCCTAGTGATCATTAACTTTTCTTTTGTGGCAAAAGGGTCCAGCATCACATTAATATGCATGTTTTTTTGGCCCACCGGCACCTAAGGCTAAGGAAAAAATAATTACAGGTGCAATATTGGACAAATTGGAAAATAGAATTTTTGGGTCAACAAGACTGCAATAGTGTATCTGGTCATCCCAATTTATGGCACAAAATCAATTCTTGCAGTGTCTCCTGAGAGAAGAAATAGTCTAACCATGTTACAAGACCTTGTCTGTCCACTCTTTCCCGTTCAGATAACCAATATTTATTTCAGTGTCATGGTACACTCTAAAAATATTATAATTCAATCAGGCAGCAAAGGAGGCTTTAATCTTCATGTACTGTGATAATATTCCCCAGCTGAAGTTTAAATCCAATTTTTTAGTGGGACATTTTTACATTTCACTGCTAGGACTCAAAATTGTTTTATTGCTTGATTTCAGATTTGTGCTGTTCTTAAACAAGTGAACTCCTGCAATTCTTAGAATTCACTGCCAACATTTCCTTCCTGACCTTTTATTTGTTATCCTAGCATTTTTATTGCATGTTTTCTATTCATCTCATCTAAGAGCTTTAGGGCTTTTAATGTACTAAATGGGATTAGGAAGAATCTCCAGCCAAAACATCTGATATTGTCTCGGCTGCAGATTTTCCTAAATACTGGATATTGCTATATTAGAACTCTGTATAATGACTGCCTAAATGCTGATTGTTTTCTCCACTAAAATACAATGTTGTAAAAATAACAGCGTTATTGGGACCTTTCACTTATTTTCTATGGCGACTAGGCTAAAATATGAGCCTGCAAAATCTTACTAGTTAGACACAATAAATTGTTTGGAAATGTAAAAGTTTTGGAGAATTGATTACGTAAGTAAACTCTAGCGAATGAGCTTTTGTAATTTTTTTTTACTGTGATCCTACTGATATAGAAAGGAACTTTGTGTGTAGGTCCAACAACCACATAGGATACAGACAAAAGCTTGGAAATATTCCCTGTTAATACAAGTTATGGCAAAATTATGCAATAGATTTAAAGACTCTGCCAGGGGAAAACACAAATTGGAATATAGGAATGTAACCAAATTTGCTGCCATGGAACTGAACATATATGTACATATATGTGTGTGTGTAATTTCTCTGGCAGCAAATTGGTAGATATAGACATATAGATAGATACAGTAGTAATAATACATATGTAGACCGGGTCCCGCTCGCCTCCACGGGTTGTGGGGACGGGTGCAGGGGGAGGAACTGCCGGGTGGAAATGCGTGCAGGGCACTGCCATGTTGGGTCCTTGCGCATGCGCGCTTTGAGTGCCTCGCGATGCGCGAGGGTGCCGAGTTGCAGCCGTCATATCGAAGGTGCGCGGCAAGCGCAGTACCCTAGAGTTGCGGGGCTATCTTGCCCATTGGCTCCAGAGATACAATCCCAGAAGCCTTTGGGGCAACAGCCAGGGAATAGGAGAGGTCTTGGTCGCGAAAGGAGCGTTGCACTGGAGTCAGAAGAAGGAGGCAACTAGAGAGGTAGTGTCCAGGGAGCATGCTTCCCTGGACGGATGAAACCACAGAACAAGTTCTAAGACAGTATGAAGTAAGTAAACTTGCTTGAAGAACAGAATCATGTAAACGAAATTGAGTAACGAACCGCGTGTACAGCGTGAAACGCGCAAGAGTTTGTTTTTTATTTTGTACTGCACCACGCTGTCTTGTTAATTAAAGAATTTTTATTAAGCACCACGCTGTAGCTCCGTATTGCCCTTATTGCAAGGCTGTGCCCATTTTTCCTCCCCCTCCTGAGATCATCTGTCTTCCTGGACTATGCCTTGGTTTGGCCCCTTAGGCCCAGTAGGCCCCCTAGGCCTAAGTCCCCACCAGGTTGTGGTTGCTGTAGGGAAGGCCCAGATAGGACATTCCCCTTTGATAGAGTGCTGCATCCGTGACGGAAGCCACGCGGTGGGTGCGCGGCCTGCGTTCTGGACCAGACCCGAGGTATAGCCTTGCCCTATAGTCCCAAGACTAGAGACATTAAGGGAACACTCCAACTGGTGTTCCCTCAAGAGGCAGACACCACGGAAGGAGAGGACCGGTAGACCGCGTTGTGGACCACGGCATGGTGTTCAGCGGATCCCCCATACAAGTCCAGTTCTGTCTGCCTAAGGACCAGGAACGTACCCAACGTGCACCAACGGCATACACAGTGGTAGCGCTCACACCACACCTTTGATTGGTGGGCTTGGCTCTGTGGACACCATGTGTTAGGTGCACAGGCACCTAAGTATTTTGGGGATCTAACCAGGGTGTGACAGTGTATGGGTCATAGCACTGGGTGAAGGGATTACAGTGTGTTGTTATTAGTGTGTGTGAGTAACTGTTAAACTATACCTGTTGTGGTACAGCTAACCCCGCATTAACGTACGCAATGGGACCGGAGCATGTATGTAAAGCGAAAATGTACTTAAAGTGAAGCACTACCTTTTCCTACTTTCGATGCATAACTGTACGGCAATCGTCATATAGTGCATAACTGATGAAATAACACATGTGTAAAAGGTCTATAGTCTCCCCGCTTCTGGTAAGGTAGGAGATCGGTATTGTGTTTCAGGACATGTGACAGGCGTATGCGTGAGCTGCCGTTTTTCCTATTGAGCGTATTGTACTTACTCGTGAGTGTACTTAAAGTGTAGATGTCTTTCAAAGGGTATGCTGTATATTACTATTATGTATTGGTTCCTGTGAGGGGTTAACCTGCAAGCTAGGATCCCTCACAGATGGAGGGCACTGCCCAAGAAGAGACGAAAAGCATACCCCAGGCTCCCAGCGGCGGGGATGTATTTATCCAAATATACCTTATTTTTTTCCTTTAAAACTATTTGGTTATTTTATGATTCTTTTTGATTTATTGATATTCGTAGGCTTTTGTAAATCATCTATTTATTTCACTGAAGAAAGCATGCTCTTAGGAATAGATAGATTATATCATTACTATATTGATCTTTCATATATATTTTGAATCTGTAAGTTTACATCTATTCTCGAGTGTAATTGGTTTTTTTATTTCTCCATGCTCTCCTTGTTCATAAAGTTGGAGTATTTGTATTGTTGTTAGTTCATAGTTGCATAGTAGATGAGGTGACAATACATCCACCAAGTTCAACTATGCTAATTTAACAGATACTTTATCTTATATGTGTATACATATAGTGATCAAGAGAAGTGCACCCAACCTACCCCGGTGTAAATAGTCATCTAAGATGTATTCTAAAGGAAAAATAAATTCCTTCCTGACTCCAAGAACTGGCACTCGGTACTCCGTTGGATCAACCTTCTTCCCATGTCTTACTTTTTTGGTAGATTCCCCTGATGTACCTTTCCTTTCTAAAAGATGTCCTCCTTTTTTAAAGATATCTATTGTAGTCTACCATCACAGTCTCCATGGTTAATAACATCACAGGTTACAACTACCCTTACTGTAAAGAACCCCTTTGTTGCTGTGAAATTCTTTCCTCCACCTTAGGGATGGCCCCTGTTCTTTGTTTACTGCCCTGAGATGAATAGTTCTTTTTGAAGTCCTTAGTATGTGTCCCTGATAATATTTGTATACAGTTTCAGATTGTATCCACTCCCTTTATTAATTTGGTGGCTCTTCGCTGCACTTTCTTAGTTCATCATGTCTTCCACTTTTCTAATGATGTGTCGACAAATTGTACTCCATATTCAAGGTGGCTCTGTTAAGATCTGTCTCACTACCCTTCCAAATAAAAAAGACGTCATCTATGTACCTCTGCCAGAGGACCAGGTTCGCACCAAACGGGTTCTGGGACCAAATGACATCTGATTCCCAGACACCCATAAACAAATTCGCAGAAAAGAAGAAGATCAAGGGAAAGACTCAGAAGGGAGGAAGAGTTTAGTGAAAGGGAATGTGGATATGCAGATAGACCCCCCGAGTAAATCCAGTAGATATTTACACAGCCCGAGGAAAGAACTAAAAGGGGGGAAGGGAAGGACACCTAATAGATCCGATCGTCATTTTTTAGAAGAGGTCCCTCACCACAGCAGGTGGGAGGATCCGAATCGGTTTGCGGTGTTGGAAGAATCGAACCGGGAGTATCAGACTCCAAAACCGCAAAGAAAAAGAAACTTAGAGGAAAGAGAGGAGGAGGGAGGCAAAAGGTCAAAGAAAATAAACCATTAAATAGCATTTTTAATTTAAGTTCTGCGATTCTAACTTCTGCACAAAATTCTATTTTAAGTAAAGGTCTCAGCTTTGTTCCCACAATAGGACCCAGTAACTTTGAGCTTTTTATTGATGCAAATAAATAACTAACTAAGAAAATTAGCAATAAAAAGATTTTTCTTATTGAAAGGGAATACCGATCAGTCCCTGACTAGTACAAGCATCTCTCAGCATACAGATATAGTAGATGACATTGATGAAGGCCCGCATTTAATCCATACAAAATTTAGGAATAAATCAACTTTTTACCCTAGCTTCAGCAAAGGTATTTATTTGGACACTTTTTATAATTTAGTGGTGATAGGTTTTGAAAAACTACAAAGCGACAAAAAGCCGTTCTTTAATAATCTTAGTCCCGTTGAAAGGACGGCCCTTAAACAACTGACGGACGATGACAGTATTGTGTTTGAACAAACGGACAAAGGGGGGGAGTGGTGATCATGAACAAGAGCTATTATGAGAAAGAAGCAGCTAGAATTTTAAATGATGTGGTTACCTATGAGAAATTGGTAAGCAATCCAACTAAGGACTATTTAGAAGAACTCAACACCCATCTATTGAATGGGAAACTTTAGTGGTGTCTTAAGTGAAGACAATTTTAAATATATTAGCAAAACAAAACCTATATTACCCGTTTTTTATTTTCTCCCAAAAATCCATAAAGATCTGAAATAACCCCTGGGGAGACCCATTATTTCAGGGATTGGGTCAATCACAATCAGAATATATAGATGTGTTTTTAAATAAGTATGTTATTGGAATTAGATCATACCTCAGAGACACCATGCAGCTTCTGGACATTCTGAGCACTATTAAATGGGGGAAGGGCTATATTTTGGTGACAACAGATGTCACATCTCTATATACGTCTATCAGCCACAATCATGGGATTGCAGCAATAAGAAAAACTTTACTGAGTGATCCCGACTTGAAACTAGAACAAGTAGAATTTTTATTAGCAAGTATATCTTTTATCCTTGAACATAATTATTTTTCTTTTAATGGTGATTTTTATTTACAGAAGTTCGGCACTGCCATGGGGACCATGTTTGCACCAGCTATGCGAATTTGTTTATGGGTGTCTGGGAATCAGATGTCATTTGGTCCCAGCACCCGTTTTGTGCGAACCTGGTCCGTCTTTTTTATTTGGAAGGGTAGTGAGACAGATCTTAACAGCTTTTAGCTGCATCTGTACATTGGGGTTTAGTATTAAGGCAAAAGGATTCTTGTGCAAGCAAAAGTATAAAATAAAAAATCCAGCTGAAAAGCAATAGGATATTTTTGTCTTTGATACATCTGGTGCGATTTATTTGCTGTGGCAAGTGGTGCGACATATACATTATAAAATACTAAAATGCGAACATTTACCCAAAATGGTCATCTTTATTCCTTGATAGATAAACTCTTATTAATCTGTGAGTGGCTGCTCCTGAGGTGAAGAAAGGAACTATGTTAACTATGTAACTACTATGTAACTATGTCACTTGTAATTAATACCCAGTCCATCAAATATATGGGGGCTTTATTTCTAAGCTCTGATGTGGGCAATTCAGGTCATGGGAATTTTTGGACGATCGCTGTTCGATCTGCAGCCTCAAGGCTTATAGAATAAACCCCATAGGCATTCCAAACTTTCCTCCAGATGTTTCTCAAGGGATTATGAATTCATACTAAACTGCACTTCTTTCAAAATAAAAAATAATGACACAAAGAAAACGATATATTTACACTTGACAATATATTTTTTTCTGTGAATTGTAAATCTTAGACCTTTTCCATGTAACTAGACCAGGGGCGCGAAAACTTTTTTTGCTGCACCCCCTCTGCCTCTGCTGGTCCCTTTTAGTTCTTTCCTCGGCTTGTAAATATCTACTATGGTTTACTCGGGGGTCTATCTGCATCCACATTCCCTTTCACTAAACTCTTCCTCCCTTCTGTCTTTCCCTTGATCTTCTTCTTTTCTGCGAATTTGTTTTTGGGTGTCTGGGATCAGATGTCATTTGGTCCAAACCCGTTTGGTGCGAACCTGGTCCTCTGGCAGAGGTACCAATAGATTATAGC
>WSYH01001644.1:9947-31520 GCA_036426205.1 Ascaphus truei
TGTGAGGTTCTGTGTAACAGAGTGGTGAGCTTCTGTGTACAGAGTGTGATGAGTGCGGGGGGGTGGGGGGGAGGTCTGTGTACAGAGGTGAGACGTGCTGTGCTAAAGCGGGTGAGAGTGCTGTGTAACAGCAGTGTTGAGCGTGCTGTGTACGAGTGTGAGCGTGTTTGTAAAGTGTGAGGTGCTGTGTACAGAGTGAGGTGCTATTACAGAGTGTGAGTGTGCTTGGTGTACGAGTGTGAGTGTGCTGTGTACAGAGTGTGACGCAGTGCTGTGTTACAGAGTGTGAGCGTGCTGTGTACAGAGTGTGAGCGTGCTGGTACAGAGTTGAGATGCGCCTGTTGACAGAGGGTGAGGCGGCTGTGACAGAGTGTGAGCGCGTGTGTACAGGAGTGTGAGCGGCTGTGTACGAGTGTGAGCGCGCTGTGTACAGAGTTTGAGAGCGCTGTAGTACAGCAGGTGAGAGCGCGTGTACAGGAGCTGTGGAGAGCGCTGTTTTTCTGGAAGCAGAGTGTGAGATCGCTGGTACAGAGTGTGAGAGCGCTGGTGTACAGCGTGTGAGCAGTGCGTCGTACAGAGTGTGGCGTGATGTGACAGAGGGCTGCGCGTGCTGTGTACAGAGTGTGCCGCGTGCTGTGTACAGAGTGTGAGCGTGCTGTGTACAGGTGTGCGCGTGCTGTGTTACAGTGTGAGCGTGCTGTGTACAGAGGGAGCGGCTAGTACAGAGTGGGAGTGTGCTGTGTACAGAGTGTGAGAGTGATGTGGGAATATGAGGTAAGCTGTGCTGGGCTACAGGAGATGTGGCGCGTGCTGTGTCAGAGCTGTGCGCGGGTGCTGTGTAAGAGTGTGCGGTGCTGGGTACAGGAGTGTGCGCGTGCTGTGTTACAGAGTTGTAGCTGTGCTGTGTACAGTGTGAGAGTGCTGTGTACAGAGTTGAGCGTGCTGTGTACAGAGTGTGAGCGTGCGTGTTACAGAGGCTGAGCGTGCTGGTTACAGAGTGTGCAGCGAGCTGTGTACAGAGGTGAGCGTTCTGGGTACAAGAGTGTGAGCGTTTGTTCAGAGTGTGAGAGTTTGGATCCAGCTTGTGAGAGTTCTGGTACAGAGTGTGACGTTCTGTGATACAGAGTGTGATGCGTTCTGTGTTAACAGAGGGTGTGACGTTCTGTGTACAGAGGTGGAGCGTTCTTGTACAGAGTGTGAGCGTTCTGTGTACAGAGGTGGAGCGTTCTGTGTGTACAGCAGTGTGAGCGTTCTGTGTACAGAGTGTGAGCGTGCGGTGTACAGAGTGTGAGCGTGACTGTGTACAGAGTCGTGAGCGTGGTGACAGATTGGAGCGTGCTGTGTACAGAGTGTGAGCGTGCTGTGTACAGAGTGTGAGCGTGCTGTGTACGAGTGCTGAGGTGCTGTGTACAGAGTGTGAGCGTTGTGTGTACAGAGTGTGAGCGTGCTGTGTACAGAGTGTGAGCGTGTGTGTACAGAGTGTGAGCGTGCTGTTACAGAGTGTGAGCGTGCTGTGTACAGAGGTGAGCGTGCTGTGTACAGAGTGTGAGCGTGCTGTGTACAGAGTGTGAGAGTGCTGTGTACAGAGTGTGAGACGTGCTGTGTACCAGAGGTGAGCGTGCTGTGTACAGAGTGTGAAGCGTGCTGTGTACCGAGTGTGAGCGTGTGTGTGACAGAGTGTGAGCGTGCTGTGTACAGAGTGTGAGCGCTGTGGACAGAGTGTGAGCGTGCTGGGTACAGAGTGTGAGCGTGCTGTGTACAGAGTGTGAAGCGTGCTGGTACAGAGTGTGAGCGTGCGGTGTACGCGTGTGGAGCGTGCTGTGTACAGAGTGTGAGCGTGCTGTGTACAGAGTGTGAGCGGTTAGGGTACAGAGTGTGGGAGCGCGCTGGTACAGAGTGTGAGCGCGCTGTGTACAGATGGAGCCTGTGTCAGAGTGTGAGCGCGCTGTGTACAGGAGTGTGAGCGCGTTGTACAGAGTGTGAGGCGCGTGTACAGAGTGTGAGCGCGCTGTGTACAGAGTGTGAGCGCGCTGTGTACAGAGTGTGAGAGCGCTGTGTACAGAGTGTGAGAGCGCTGTGTACAGAGTGTGAGAGCGCTGTGTACAGAGTGTGAGAGCGCTGTGTACAGAGTGTGAGCGCGCTGTGTACAGAGTGTGAGCGCGCTGTGTACAGAGATATCCACTACATATTATATTGCTGTACACACAGGTGTGTGTGGCTCACAGTTAGTAGATATACTGTTGAGTACTATATGCTAAAGTGCCATGTCAGGATTGGATATAGATACTGACAGTTACTAATTGTTAAATGTAAATTGCGTGCTGTATATGGTTCATTTTGGGGATAGGAATGGATGCATCTCCCAAAGTTTCAGGAAAGCGAACCCGCAAACCTCTGACGTTGAATACATGAAATTACACAGGGCAAACAGTGTGTGCAGCGCTTAACAACATGAGAATGCAGGGAAGGTATATAACAACGTAAGGCAAAGGGAGGCCCTGCCCCGAACAGCTTACAAATTAAGGGTAGCGGGAGACTTTACAGACACAGTAGGCGTACTCTGATCTATTTAACCGCTGCACGGGCCCCACTGCGGACAGCTCAGGGCTGGGTATGAGTAGAATGAGACAAGGACACCAAGATCAGGTCCACAAGGGCGCGGGGGGGGGGGAGCCCGGGGACATAGGAGGGGGGGGGGTGCCAGGGGAGATAGGAGGGGGGGAGCCCACAGGTGCCAGATAAAAGGGGAAGGTGAGAGGGGTTGCAATCAAGTTTTAGGTGGTCTGTGCAGATTCATGGACCAGCACCCAGAGGGTTATTTAATATGTTTAAAACTGCCCTTTTATTTGCTACAGCTTACAACAAGCCAATTACCCCCTCCCCTCCCCCCCCCCCCTCAGGCCACCCTACTGACCCTGGGTTACTTGCTGCTGGAGGGGGCATTGCAAGCTTCCTCCGGCACTGAAGGGGTTAGCAGGCTATATACAGCCTCCCTGGGCCCCAGCTGTTTAAGGAATGGGACGGGAAGGATAGCAGTGTAACTGGCTTGTTTCACCCTGTCAGATCTGGGTCATCTGTTGTCCCACTGACCCATGAGATGACCAGAGGAGTTGCGCAGCGGATTCTGGCATGGGCTGGAGTCCTGGGTAATGTCAGAATATAGCACAGTTTATCATCGGTCCCCAGGGAGCCTGTGGGAGCACAGAGCGGGATATGCCCAGGGATTTTTCTCTTCCGGAGGCATTTTTTAATTTGGACTTGGCCAATGAGCAGATAAATGTGGGTAGCCGTTACGGCAGTACAGAGGGGGGTTTAAGAGCGTGGGGTCCAAATATGGGAGCAGTTGGATGTGATTTGCGTTTTAATTGTGAATATAGTTGTGATACACAACTCACGGAATGCTTTCCACTTCATCCAGTAAACTCCATCAAACTCTCTTGAGTAAGGGCACCCCTGAAGGATTTTTACAATCTCGGGGTACCCCTGCTTTCAGGCCTCATCATTCTCTCACTCACAACGTAACACGATCATACTCTTTCACAAGCACTCACTCACCTCTTCTTACACCCTCACGCATCATACTCGCCCTCAACACAGACATTGTATCCCACCCCCCATATCTTACTTATACACAAAACCTCCCGACACAAAAAAGGATTGGTGTCCCCACGATCCCACACACACAACACACGACAGGCCATTTTACCTCCCACAAGCCTCAGACATGTTAGATTCTCAGTGGGCGGTCCCTGTGCCAGTCTGGGGATGGGAGGGTGGATCGCAGCCTCGTGCCGGGCAAAGAGAGAGGAGAGGCGGATCGCAGCCTCTGTGCCGGGCTGAGAGAGCAGGATCTCAGCCTCTGTGCCGGGCTGGGAGAGGAGAGGCGGATCGCGCCTCTGTGCCGGGCTGAGGAGAGGGCGGATCTCAGCCTCTTGCCGGGCTGGGAGAGGAGAGGCGGATGCAGCTCTGTGCCGGGCTGAGAGAGGGAGGCGGATCTCAGCTCTGTGCCGGGCTAAGAGAGGAGAGGCAGATTTGCGCTCTGTGCGGGCTGAGAGAGGAGAAGCGGGATCGCAGCCTCTGTGCCGGGCAGAGAGAGAGGAGAGGCGGATCTCAGCCTCTGTGCCGGGCTGAGAGAGGAGAGGCGGATCTCAGCCTATGTGTCGGGCTGAGAGAGGAGAGCGGGATCGCAGCCTCTGTGCCGGGATGAGAGAGGAGAGGCGGATCTCAGCCTCTGTCTGGGGCTGAGAGAGGAGAGGCAGATCTCAGCCTCTGTGCCGGGCTGAGAGAGGAGAGGCGGATCGCAGCCTGTGCCGGGAGAGAGAGGAGAGGCGGATCGCAGCCTCTGTGCCGGGCAGAGAGAGGAGAGGCGGATCGCAGCCTCTGTGCCGGGCTGAGAGAGGAGAGGCGGATCGCAGCCTCTGTGCCGGGCTGAGAGAGGAGAGGCGGATCGCAGCCTCTGTGCCGGGTGAGAGAGGAGAGGCGGATTGCAGCCTCTGGCCGGTGCGGAGAGGAGAGGCGGATCGCAGCCTCTGTGCCGGGCTGAGAGAGGAGAGGCGGATCGCAGCCTCTGTGCCGGGCTGAGAGAGGAGAGGCGGATCGCAGCCTCTGTGCCGGGCTGAGAGAGGAGAGGCGGGATCGCAGCCTCTGTGCGGGCGAGAGAGGAGAGGCGGATCGCAGCCTCTGTGCCAGGCAGAGAGGAGCAGAGGCGGATCGCAGCCTCTGTGCCGGGCTGAGAGAGGAGAGGCGGATCGCAGCCTCTGTGCCGGGCTGAGAGAGGAGAGGCGGATCGCAGCCTCTGTGCCGGGCTGAGAGAGGAGAGGCGGATCGCAGCCTCGTGCCGGGCTGCGGAGAGGAGAGGCGGATCTCAGCCTTCTGTGTGCCGGGCTGAGAGAGGAGAGGCGGATCGCAGCCTCTGTGCCGGCTGAGAGAGGAGACGGAGCGATAGCAGCTCTGTGCCGGGCTGAGAGAGGAGAGGGGATCGCAGCCTCTGTGCCGGGCAGAGAGAGGAGAGGCGGATGACAGCCTCTGTCCGGCAGAGAGAGGAGAGGCGGATCGCAGCCTCTGTGCCGGGATGAGAGAGGAGAGGCGGATCGCAGCCCGTGCACGGCGGAGAGGGAGAGGGGGATCGCAGCCTCTGTGCGGCGGCGAGAGAGGAAGAGGCGGATCGCAGCCTATGTGCCGGGCATAGAGAGGAGAGGCGGATCTCAGCTCTGTGCCGGGCTGAGAGAGAGAGGCGGATCGCAGCCTCTGTGCCGGGCAGAGAGAGGAGAGGCGGATCTCAGCCTCCGTGCCGGGCAGAGAGAGGAGAGGCGGATCTCAGCCTCCGTGCCGGGCAGAGAGAGGAGAGGCAGAGCGGAACCTCTACATTTCCAGACAGTGCGGTAGGTGCCATCTGAGCAGCCAGCTTAGTTTTTTGACTGGGGCACATGGCACCATGATTGAGAAACAGTGCCATAGGAAAATAATAATTACAATGCTTCCACTTTAGCCAGGGATTCTGGGTAATGATATGCAAATGAGCCCTCCTTGTGTCACTTTTTGCTTCTCATCCATTTTAGCATGGACCCCTATAAGCCCCTATAAGCCTTTGCCTGCAGATGTTTAATTATCCCATTGCATCATTAAACTTCTATTACAGACACAAACATTACAAAGTGCCACACACAAGGTCAAACCCAGGAAAAAGTACCTTGATTCATTGATGTCAAGAGGCGTGGGACGGAAGATTCTCTCTGCATCAATGTAACAGGATGGTACTTCCTTAGCAAATGCACCTGACACTATGGCCCCTATGTACAGCAGCAATACTACATACCCCTTTCTTTCCCTTCCTTTTATATATAAAGCATGTGACAGTGTATCATTCTACATTGTCACCTAAGCTGGCAATCGTTTGGTGCTCCTGTTATAAATCTGTCAAAATCCTGATTGTGGGCCTAACAAAATGGCCACCTCCTAACGTTGTGCTGCAGTCTGTGAAATGCTGCAGCTGCAATGTAACATTGATATTACTAAGTGTAACACATTATTGTTACAGCTTCCAGAGCAACAGACAGTCTGTTGTTTGGAACACAGCAGTAGATCTGTTTGTGATACTTTGTTGCCTAAGGGCATGGCTCAACGAGGTGTGTGAGAGCCTGTTTCAAAAGAGGAAGTTAATGACTTACTAGAGAACTGATTTATTTTAAAAACAACATATAGGATTTTTCATGCTTTGCTGCTTTAACGTGCTGTAAAAATTTCGCCCCCGTGCCGGAACGAAAATCTGCTCCAGCTCAGGGAAGGAGCTTGGTATACAGAATAAGGGCCTGGGGCTGAGTGTGTTCTTTACAGATCAGAGTGCAAATAAAGCTGTAGAATTTGTATTTATCTATAACATGTGTTACCAGGAAGTAATACAGTGAGAGTTACCGCTCGTTTTCAGGTATGTCCTGGGCACAGAGTTATGGTTACAAATTCATCGCTACATTAAGTGAACAGAGTTATACAAAGTTACATAGTACAGGGGTGCGCAAACTGGGGGGCATCGGATTTTTTTGGGGGCTTGGCGGTTGCAGAGACCCCGCGCTCATCCCCATGGCATTTTAATGAAATGCCGGGGGATCACGTGAGGCCTCTGCAACTGAACTTACCGGGGTTCAACCGGCTTCAGATGGCGCGTTGACATGGCAACGCGGCGTCAAATGATGCTATGGGGTCACGTGACGTCACGTGTCCCCACAGCGTCATTTGATGCCAACAGGAAGGTAAGGGGGGGGCGCGCGTACCGGGGGAGGGGGGCGAATCAACACAAGTTTGCACACACCTGACATAGTAGATGAGGTTGAAAACCCAAGTTCAACCTCTGCTATATTTAGACGGCAGATACTTTACCCTATATCCGTACTTACAGTATATTGATCCAGAGGAAGCCAACAAAAAACCCAGTGACACAAAATCTAATAAATCTCATACGGAGAAAATAAATTCCTTCCTGACTCCGTTATATACATTATATACAAGACATTGCATGCACGGTTAGAGATAATATATATTATGGGCGTACTGTATGTAACAGTTACCGACCAGATTAAAATGTGAGACAGCTTTAGTTATGAAAGAACTCTGACTGGTGGCGGCTGTGAGAGTCTCCGGTAGACTGTTCCAGTTTTGGGGTGCACGGTAGAAGGAAGAGTGGCCGGATACTTTGTTGAACCTTTGGACCATGAACAGTGGTTCGGGGTTAGGGGTGCAGAGTAACTATACGTAGATTACCTAGTACCCCCCAGCCCCACCTGTGTTACATAGAAACAAGCAGACCACGCAACGCGAGTATCTATGAACACTTCCTGTGCTGAATGACTTCTCAATACTATTGTACACCTTCCAGAAGACCTCAGAAGGGGGTCCTCAGGCCCATGCTTTGTCCTTCTGGAAGGTGTAGAATAGTTTAATTCCAAGGGACGCTTTCTTCTCAATGACTTGAGATGTTGCCCTTTAATTACTGGGGGGCCCGCCTGCGGAAGCTACCCATGTCTTTTTACTGCTTGGGTTGACGGTTCAGTGGGGTTACGGATACGTTGCTGACCTCCCCAGCAGTGAAAGGGTGCTCAGGTTCTCCGTTGGTGAATGTCGGTGAATGTCCCCGGCTGAATGCAGCATTCCAGGAAGGGATTGGGAGCCAGTTCATTAAGTCGGAGAGGCTTTTGTACAGGGCTTGGCTTCAATCTGAAGGGGGATTTTCTTAAGCAGAATCCTCTGTCGGGGAGGGGTGGGCAACTGCAGTCCTCAAGGGCCACCAACAGGTCAGGTTTTCAGGATATCCCTGCTTCAGCACAGGTGGCTCAATCAGAGGCTCAGTCAAGTCAGGGGTGCGCAA
Source organism: Ascaphus truei (assembly GCA_036426205.1). Taxonomy (NCBI): domain Eukaryota; kingdom Metazoa; phylum Chordata; class Amphibia; order Anura; family Ascaphidae; genus Ascaphus; species Ascaphus truei. Next base: position 17,806 of record WSYH01001644.1, read on the forward strand.
ACTTTTCTGTTTGCGCCCCCTCTTTCAGCTCTCCCCCCCGCCCGCCCCCCCCCCCCCCCCTTCCCTTACCGGCTCTGAGCTTCGCGGCATCATATGACGGCGTGACGTCACGTTGGCATGGCTACGCATTTCCATTTGACCCCGCGGCGACTTTTGATGCAGCGTTGTCATGGCGACGTGTCGCCGAAGAGGCGGCTGAGACCAGGTAAGAGAGACTTACAGAGGCCTCGCGCCTCTCCAGGCATGCCTTGGGGAAGAGTGCGGGGACTCTGTAACCCCCCGGAAAATCTCACGCCCCCCACTTTGCTCACACCCCTGCTCTAAGGAATGTGCCCCTTCTTATCTGGTCCCCCTAAACCAGAACTATAGGCACCGTTCAGTTGGCGCGTCCTCCGTGTAATTGCTTTGGTTTGTTAACCTTCGGCTTTTGGAACGGATGTAATAAATTCTGCACCCACGCAACACGACGGGCGCATGGCACACGCCCCCTCCATTCTCCTCATTTTGGGGTTATAAACATGGAGTCGCCTCTGCTTTCGCGGCCGTCGGATTTAACACCCGGCGTTCCTTCTTCATATGGAGGCGTTTCCAGGACAAGTTCAGACATTTTGGGCATTTAAATCGCCTATTCCAACGTAAAAACCAGCGCCGGAGCGGGCGTCGCCATTTTTAGCAGGTGGCGACTCTGCTTATAGCATTAGTGCCGCTAGAGATGGGCCATTTTTTGGGGGGCGTATTTCGATCCTGCCGCGCAGCGTCCGGTTCCTTTTGGCCTGCGGATTTCCGCGAACCGGTCTCAAAAAGGGCGACGCGTCTTTTCCGGATTTTCTTTTGTCACTGGCAACCCGCCTGGCGAATTCCGCAATCCGCAATCTGCGAATTTGTAACATCCACCGACGGATGGCGGAATCCGCGGATTGGATTCTATGCGCGCGGACTGTATCCAGGGGCGGATTTGAAGCCGGAACAATCCATGGAAGGATTTTTGGACAGCGGAACAGATTTTGAATGGAAATCCCGGAAAGTTCCGGGAAACGGATTGATACATTTTTGCCCGTCTCTAAGTGTCAGCGACCTGACCAATAACAGGATCAAATATTCTTCCCTCTTAACACCTTCAATCGGGGACTCACCCCTCCCACCCCCTCGCCTGCCAATGATGTATCTCTCACTCCCCCCCGCCCCCTACACACACAGGGGTCCCTCAACCCACCTCCCCCACTGCCTTATCTCTGTCCCACACCTCTCCCTGAGCACTAGAATATGAAGTAGAAAACAAACACTTGACTAGTCTTTGATGTCGGTAACTCTGCCTCACTTGACAAACTTGCAATTCTTCTAAGAGCAAACTGTATGCAAGGTTGGGGGCGGAGAGGGGAGGGGGTTGTGATGGGGAGAGAGGGGGGATGAGAGAGAGAGGGGGGGGAGGCCTTCAGACATCGGAATTCATTTTTTCTTTAGCTAAGTAACAATTTGTCATGTAGCCATGATCTACATATAATATGTGTGTGTGTATGTGTGTGTGTATGTATGTGTGTATGTGTGTATGTATGTCTTTATTTATATAGCGCCATTAATGTACATAGTGCGTCACAGCAGTAATACACGTGACAATCATATAGATAACAAATAATACAAATAACAGATCATGGGAATAAATGCTTCAGGCATAAAAGTAACATTTAGGAAGAGGAGTCCCTGCTCCGAAGAGCTTACAATCTAATTGGTAGGGAGAATTTACAGAGACAGTAGGAGGGCGTTCTGGTAAGTGCGTCTGCAGGGGGCCAAGCTTTATGTATGAGGTGTATAGTATTAGCCACGGTGCTACTCATATGCTTCTTTAAGCAAGTGTGTCTTAAGGTGGGTCATAAAGGTGGAGAGAGAGGGTGCTAGTCGGGTATTGAGGGGAAGGGCATTCCAGAGGTGCGGGACAGTCAGTGAGAAAGGTTTAAGGCAGGAGAGGGCTTTAGATACAAAGGGGGTAGAGAGAAGACATCCTTGAGCAGAACGAAAGAGTCGGGATGGTGCATAGCGAGAAATTAGGGCTGAGATGTAAGGAGGGGCAGGGGAGTGTAAAGCTTTAAAAGTGAGGAGAAGAATGGAGTGTGAGATGCGGGATTTGATCGGAAGCCAGGAGAGGGATTTCAGCAGGGGAGACGCAGAGACAGATTTAGGAAAGAATAGAGTGATTCTGGCAGCAGCGTTTAGGATAGATTGTAGGGGAGACACCGCGCTATAAGCAGATTCGCGTTGTAACGGATCGCGCTATAACGGGGTTGAGCTGTACTTTGTATTTCTTCCAGTGGAGAAAAGAGAATTTAAAACCGGGACTGTCTCAGTCTGTCCCCTTGACCTGGAGCCGCGAGGTAGATAGAAAATTGGCACAATTGACAGATTTGTGGTGTCCGTGACTGAGAACAATTGCAAAGTGCGGGGAAACAGCCTCAGGCGAGGAGAAACCTGCGTCTGCAGCCAACACAACACGGTCACACAATTCCTTCAAAGTGCCGGCCTCCTCTAAGGGAGAGATGCAAAGTATCACGTTCATAATGAGGTTCTCCATTTAATGTGACAGCCAAGAGCAGTGGAAAGACACGTATGGACCGGTCCTTTCCTCACCTGATGGAAGGTCCATGTGGGACCTGAATATTCGTCTTTCCACTGTTCTTGGCTGTCACATTAAATGAAGATTTTCATGAACGTGTGAGTGTACCTCTACGTGGTACCTCTGTCTTTGAGGAGACCGGCACTTTGAAGGAATTGCTTGTCCGTGACTGAGAAGCGTATCTCACTCTCTGGGATATCTTGACAGGAGGATATCCACAGCCTGATCCCGACGGGCGCAGAACTGTAAACAGGAAATTTAGGCTGCACTTCCAGGAGGATGATGTGAAAAATGCCCGTCATGCTGAACCTCGACCTCGAGTGCTCTTTGTTATTTTGGTCCTTAATAGGAGGGGACAATGACACCAAAGCGGCCATCAGGGAGATATTCTGACAAAATCCCCATGGAAGTGTATGGGTATTTTGTTTGGGACCAGCATGGACAGCCTCCCTGGAGTATGTAGTATATTGACATTTCCCTTTAAGCTGAATGAGAGAGGTGGCCTGCCCAGTGAGGGAGATGTAACAGTCCTAAGTGCCGGTGACGTGGTAGGAGTAAGCGTGCCGGTGCCTGCCCTGGCTTGCGGTGTGTAGGTATTGGAGTATTCCTGGCTCCACTTTGTTCTCAGCGTTGGCACGGGATGAGATCTAGAAAGATTTAATACAAAGGAGCCTTCATCCCCCCCCCCACCGCATCACTTCCACATAACAATCCTACATTGTTACCCCACAGCCTGAAACCAGAGCAATGAGGACCAAGTATCATTTGGTAATATCAAATGTGTGTACAATAAGGCACTCTGGAGTCTGGTATCCATCTGATATCACCTTCAATGTCCATATAGATTCAGGTCTCTGTATGACATGTGGCTTTGAGACCCAGTGACCTCTATTGACCTCTATTGACCTTGAGACAATTGGTCTGTTCAGGCCAGTGAGCTTGTGTGTTACTGCAGTATGCTTAGTACTGCTTTCACTTCTAGCAATAATATTGTTAAGCGTGAATTCAGTACGTGCGCACACTTGTACTTTACATTTCTCGGCACCCCACTGTACTGTGCTGCGGGATATTTTGACCCTTCACAAATATATGATGATAATATTTTCTGCGTGCTCTGCTCACGGCGTCGCCGCCTCCTACTGAAGGGCAACCCGGAGAATTTTCTTTTTTTAACTGCCGCGCTTACCTTCAGCTGCGTCTCTCTTCTCAATATGGCTGTGCGGCGTCACATGGGACGCCTAGGCATCAGGTGACGTCGCGCTGTCATGGCAATGGCGTCACGAGACGCGGTCACATTGCGTTTCCTGTTGGCATGGCAACGCGGCGCCATTTGACGCCGCGCATCCATATTGAGTACTGTTGCAGGGGGCAGATGCCGGAGCATGCCGTGTCTCCGCCGCCCGCCCAGGGTTGCCGCCACCCGGAGGTTTACCAGTTAAACCCGTAGCCCGGAGAGATGAGGCCGAAACCCGGAGTGGTGGCAACCCTGTCTGCTCATGGTGTCACGCCTGCCATGTGCTCTGCTCATGGTGTCACGCCTGCCATGTGCTCTGCTCATGATGTCACGCCTGCCATGTGCTCTGCTCATGATGTCACGCCTGCCATGTGCTCTGCTCATGATGTCACACCTGCCACGTGCTCTGCTCATAATGTCACGCCTGCCATGTGCTCTGCTCATGATGTCACGCCTGCCACGTGCTCTGCTCATGTCACGCCTGCCACGTGCGCTGCTCATGATGTCATGGTTTGCCCACGCTGCTTTTTGGCTTATTTGAGGTGATACTACAGAACCGGTTAGAGTGCAATTCTGTGCTGTCGCGCACCTTAATTAAATCTGTGAAGTCACGGCCATCATTACGTGACCCCCTGCCTTCCTGTCCCGCGTCTCTCTTAGATTGTGTTGTGTGGCAGATCCCCCTGGCAGGGAAAGGGTTATTTAGGCGCCACCAGCAGCTTTGCAAACATTTCCACTTTTGCCGCCCCCGTGCTCAAGACAAACAATTGGAAAGGGGGGTCGGGAGCTAAACCCACGAATGTAAGGAATCCTTTTATACCGCCCTTGGAAGGTGTGTATGGGGGGGGGGGAGAGGGAGGGGGGTCTGAGGAGAAGCAGGGGGGGGGGGGGCAGGGGGGGGGAGAGGGGGGGGTGTGGAGAGGGGGGGGGGGGGGGAAGCAGGGGGGAAGAGAGGGGGCTGTGTGCAAACTTTTGAAGAAGGATTTGAAATTCCTCATAGGTTACAGAACTCTTAATTAACCGAAAAATGTTCTAATCCCAGTCTCCCTCCGAGGGATCCGGCGTGGTAACCCCCGCACTGCCAGGGTCCGCACTGCGTTTACAAGAGGGCAGACGATGGCTTCGCTTTTTACTTCCGAGGTCAGCACCTTCGCACCCTGTGGGGTGGCCCGGTGTGCAGTTAACGGGTTAAGGAGCACCGCTTGATTACAGAGTAACCATGTTCTTTCTGCACTCGGGTACTGAGCCCCGTGTGCAGATTTCGGTATCGGTATACAGTGCGGCTCGATCACGGTTCGGACCTGGGAGTTGGTATAGGTTCTGATCCATATCCGTGTATGTGTTCTGCAGACTTTTGATATTCAACGTCTGGATAAATACCCATTTAATATACATATATCAACTGGAAATATTACTGTGTGCTCATTTGCATGTCTTAGAAAGGTCTGCAGCTCGCCTTTCCCCATTGTCATCCAGCACACAGCGCTTCCACTGCAGCAAGGGATTCTGGGAAATGACATGCAAATGAGCACACAGTGCCACCTTTGTGCTTCAAAACCATATAACATGGTCCCCTATAAGCTTATGCTTGCTGCATGGTCACAGCTTTTGAGCACAGCCTGGGTTAAGATGCATAGCCAGTAAACCCACCCACAGGCAGCAGTTTCGACCTTAATGGGTCTCCTCAGTGAGGGGTTGGTTATACTGGCTTTGCAAAATGAAGCTGAGGATAGGTTTCACCACACCTAGTAAAGTTATCGTGGGTAAAAAAAGTGACAAAAGCCCTCCACAGTAAAGCATATAGCAAAAGGCAACAAGAAACCTCCACTGTGTTGCATTTTTCACCCACCATAACTTAAAACGTGATGGTAAATCCTACAGCCTTGAAAATTGCAAAGCCAGCAGTACAACCGACCTCAACACTGATGAGACCCATTAAGGTTGAAACATGTCTGTGAGTGGTTTCTCTGGCTTTGCATCTGATTCCCATGCTGTGCTTAAAAGCTGTGTTTAACGCGAGCATTAGCTCATATGGGTTCCATGTAAAAATGGATTTCAGGCAAATGGTGACACAGTGCTCATTTGCATGTCATTTTCCCAGAATCCATTGCTGCATTGGAAGCACTGTATGTATGCTAGGGGATAATGGTGAAAGGCAGGGTTGCAGACCTGTCTAAAACATTGTAAATGTGCTCACAACTGATCCTTTTATTTGCTCTATATAACGGTATCGTCTATTCAGTTTTGATTATATATAATATATAAATATATATATATATATATATATATTCCCCCCTGTAATATGTAATGCCAACAGTGTAAGCAGTGCCGTAGATAGAATTGTGCAGATACAAGAAGTCTTTTCCCCATTGAACATGGAACAATCTAATTTGGGTGCCTGAGGCTCAGGGTGCTGCTTAAGGTCACAAGGGGCTGGCACCGGGAATTCAAACTCCAAATATTATTTTAGGCAGCAGTAGGGGTTATTTCCCTGGCTGAACGTGGAGTGCTTTTATTTGCCTCTGGTTTGCAGCCTGTGGGGTTCGAGACATAACCCAGGGACTTTTAGGTGAAATCTGGGATTCCAGTGCAGGTGGTTTTCGTAAAACTTCCATTGGGAGGAAAGTCATTTATTTTCGGGGGGGGACAGCAGAAAACGATGTATATTTTTCCGATAAATGAGGAGAGTTGGGTCCCGTGTGCCGAGTACCATTGTACAGTGCCGCGTGTTTATATGGTATGAAAGGTATCATGGAGGCTGGTGGCTTTGCTGCACAAAACAAACCCTGGTTGTCTAATACTGGGTCTACACCATTTGCATACTCTCCAACTGGACCCATGTAGCAGGACACAACATGTTATTGGGTCCTGTAAGACCACCTGTATGGGACTTCCATAGGGATTGCTTGGACGGGCCTCTGTCTAACTTGAGTAGAGTAACAGTAGTACCTATTTTGTAGACACAAAATGTTCACAGACCCCCTCCGCTCCCTTCTCCCTGTCTTGAGCTGAGAGTGGCAGAGCTGTGCCAGTGTCCCTTCCACCTCTCTGCCCTCTGTCTCAGCTGACTGAATTGGTAAACATCCCCCCCCCCCCCTTCTCTTTCTCTAGCCCCACTAGGCCTCTCCCAAAAGGTCACCATGGAGACCAGGGCAGCCATTGACTTTGGCGCTACCCAGGCAAAAGTAGGCGATTGCAGATAGGCTGGCTGGGCGTTAACCCTTTCACTGCAGGAGAGGTCTGGAACTCCACAGTGGAGCCAGCAGCTGGAGGAGTGCGACCGACGCTTCCAAGAGCCTAAAGCAGCCATTAAATTGCATGTACTGAGCAACACACCAAAAAACTTCCATAAAGGGAGGACAATGAGTGGGATCTGATTATATTCCCCAAAATATAACTGGGTATCTCCAAAAATTAGAACCTTAGCCCCCTGTATCCCCCTCCCAAACAACAACAAAGTAGCACCTAAGGCCAGATGTTCTAAACGGTGCCGTCCTAATGGGTGTTTTCTAGCGCTGGAAGGGGTCTAATGGATTAGCTTATTCGTTTGAGCCTAAATGTGGGTTTTGCTGAACCTGGCTGTTTGTATATAAAATGCAGACATTCTTTGCACGTCGCTGTATTAGTGGAATATGTTACTCGGACGTATAGAAAATGCAGTTATTCTGGTTAATGTATGTATGTATGTATATCTTTATATAGCGCCATTAGTGTACATAGCGCTTCACAGCAGTAATACACGTGACAATCATAAAAATAACAAATAATACAAATAACACATGATGGGAAGAAGCGCTTCAGACATAAAAGTAACATTTAGGAAAAGGAGTCCCTGCTCCGAAGAGCTTACAATCTAATTGGTAAGTAGGAAGAACGTACAGAGACAGTAGGATGGTGTTCAGGTAAGTGTATCTGCAGGGGGCCAATGTCGGTGTATAAGATATATAGTATCAGCCACAGTGCTACTCATATGCTTCCTTAAGCAGGTGTGTCTTAAGGTGGGTCTTAAAGGTGGATAGAGAGGGTGCTAGTCGGATATTGAGGGGAAGGGCGTTCCAGAGGTGTGGGGCAGTCAGTGAGAGAGGTTTAAGGCGGGAGAGGGCTTTAGATACAAAGGTTCTTGTTACTGCTCTTAAGAATGATCTAAAATAGTGTCATTTGCAATTGTGAAAAGTGTGATTTAAGAATTTGAAGAACCACTATTAGAATCATATGTATCCGTGTTAAGTATGATCTGCAATGTGTCAGTCAGACATGTAATTGTGGACAGTATTCACAGTTGTCACTTAATTAAAATGATATACATTATACGTGGTGCCTGTGCAAATTCAGCACTAATGCCACCAGGAAATGTCATTGTCGTTGTTTATGAAGAACTCCTGTTATTGTTTTGTGAGGAATTTGACAGCGCTTGTGTTACTCGTGTAACACAGATGGGTGTTCTCGGGGCAGGTTTGCAGGCAAAGCGAGAGCAGCGTGTGTCAGGTATGAGGGTGTTAATATGAGGAGTTCATGCCTGTCTGGTTGTATAGGGAGCCAGCGATGGCCCTATATGGATACCCTGTAATCTCCAGTCCAGCTGTTAAAAGTCTCCGAATGAGGACACAGAACAGAAGCTTTCAAGTTGTGCACTTGGAGAAAATTAAAGTGCAGGGAACGTCTGGTCTGGATTCCTAAATAATTGCCCCTCACAAGACCAAAGATGAGCTCTCTATTCTATCCCATGTTCTCCTCTTCTCCTCCTACCCTTCTCCTCTCCTCCTCCCCTTCTCCTCTCCTCTTCTCCTTCTCTTCTCCTCCTCCTCTTCTCCTCCTCCCCTTCTCCTCTCCTCCCCTTCTCCTCTCCTTCTCCTCTTCTCCTCCTCTTCTCCTCTCCTCCTACTCTTCAACTTCTCTTCTCCTCTCCTGCTACTCTTCACCTTCCCCCCACCTCCTCTCCCCTTCTCCTCCTCTCCCCTTCTCCTCCTCCTCTCCCCTTCTCCTCTCCCCCCTCTCCCCCCTCTCCACTTTACAAGAGGGACCATACAATACAAAATTATAACACAATAAGTGCAACAAATATGAGCAAACAATAGGAAAGGAAATCCCTGCCCCGGTGAGCTCACAATCTAAATGTCCCTTCTACCTACCTGGGATAGGGGTTACAAGAGTGAAATGAAAGGGCACATTTGAGGAAAGGGCGCCTGTCTCAGGACTCCTACACAGCAAGGTCAGTTTCAGTGATAGAATTGCTCATGCGATTTATTTATTTTTTTTAATCACAAAAGCACTTTGCGATGCGGTTGAATGCTCTTCCTAAACCCATGAAACCTCCTTAAACCCCATAGAAACCCCGTTGAAGCAGGTTTCTCTCTGGATGGGCACACACGTCTGGGGAGACCGTGGGGTTAGGAGGATGACATAGGAGCAGAGTCCTAGGAATGTAGTGTCCTGTTCAGCCATTGCCAGCTGCTGGGAACATCTGCCCTGTAATAATCTAATAGGAATTCCCCTTAATTTATGGGGTTAGTGGGGGAAATGTATATTCTCAGGGATTCTGTGTCTACGTACGGAGGTCATTTTGAAGCAGAGAAACTTTGTTCTGACACCGATTTGTGGGGCAAGTGGCAGTGTATTCCAGCTGGGGTGGATCCCTAGAAGATTGAAATAAAAAAGCTCACTCGCGCTCCTGTGCAGATAAAACGGGATTTAATGAACGGGGGTCCGACAGTGGGAGCCAGCCAGGCCACCCTAAACTTGGAGGAATTTTATACGCGGATTAAAAGGAGAAATCGTGATGGGGATGCATCTCATTATAATCTGTCCGTCATGTAACCCAAGGGGGGGCTCAACTCCAGTCCTCATGCCCTCCCAACAGGTCAGGTTTTCAGGATATTCCTGCTTCAGCTTAGGTGACTGTCAGTACCTGCTTCAGCACAGGTGACTCCATCAGAGGCTCAGCCTTTGACTGATGGAGCCACTGTGCTGAAGCAGGGATATCCTGAAAACCTGACCTGTTGGGGGGGGGGGGGACTGGAATTGAGCCCTCCTGATGTAATCCGTTTATTGATTTTTCCCAAAACTGATGCAAAAACCTTAATACGTTGACAGATGAAAATGGCGCAGTTTGTGTCAATTTCTTCCCAAAACACGAACCCCTAAATATTTTGGATTGGATCAGTGACAGTTTTTTCCGTGATGTCGGAAGTGTCCGTTTCTAGAAATCTCCTGTGCTAACACATACATCATTTCCATGTTCCTTGAATAAAAGGCGTCAAAACATGAACTAAAATGACAAATCGGGATCTTTATAACGCCTCACAACCCCGACGCGCTTTGCAAATACTCAAGAACATCTATGCCGCCAGCTCCCGTGTGCAATCCTCGTGGCGCATTTCCGGCGCTTCGGTCTGACAGGTAGTCTGCAAAGGGGAGAAAAAGATCAACAATGCTTGTTATTGATAGAATGACCGATAATATATATCCGTGTGATTATATAACCCCTTCAATGCCAAAGGTACCCGCAATGCATTGCACAGGGAGGTCGTTCTGGAGTTGAAGGGGTTAAGATCAACATTTTTAAAGGTACAGTCAATATGTATATGTGTGTGCGCTTGAAGTCGCTGGTTTTAGAACACATTCTCTGGCATTTTTACAGGCTGTCTATAATCATTTCAGAAATGTTAGGTAGCTGATAAGCACATTGTGACATACTTTAGACATTCTGATCTCGTCATTGAATAGTTAATGAATAAATGTTGCCTTATAACTGTTCCGCGCGGTGTGTGCGCATGGATTCCTATAGATCATTCTATAGGCTATGCGGAAAGGCTGTGTAATGCGGCAGGAAGAAGCTTATAGGGGACCATGTTAAAAGGGATAAGAAGGCAAGAGTGACGCATTGTAAGTGCTCATTTGCATGTCATTTCCCAGAATCCGTGGCTGCACTGTTCGCTAAGCGATAATAGGGAAAGACAGGGCTGCAGACGTGTCTGAGACCTGCAAATGCCCCACACGTGGTATTTTTATTTACTGTACAGTGGAGGGTTTTTGGCACTTTTTTTTTACCCACCGTAACTTTTTTAATGTATCGATAATTAATTATATGACAGAAAATGCGGGGGGGGGGTGGAGTTTAGACTGTATAGAGGGTATAATGATGCACTCGCAGTGACTCCCAAAACATCTGGATTACTGGATCTTATCGTCAGCCCATTGTTCAAAGGCTCGTTAAAAACCACTCACCACGCCCCACCTTCCTTCCCCTTCTGCTGAAATGTCATCTCGTTTTAGCCTTTCCCCGGACACGAGAACCCTTCTCCGTGTGCGTGACCGCGCCTGGCGGGTAACACGCCGGCTGACCTTAACACCACAACGCCTAATAAAGTCCACAGCAAAGAGCGGTTTATTTTAATTAATATTGTCTAGCGCAGCAGGGGCGGCCAACTCCAGTTCTCAAGGGCAACCAACAGGTCAGGCTTTAAGGATGTCCCTGCTTCAGCACAGGTGGCTCAATCTGTGGTTGTCAAAGACTGCCCGCCCTGTGCTGAAGCAGGGATAGACCTGTTGTTGGTAGCCCTAAAGACCTGGAGCGGGCCTCCCCCGGTTTGGAAGGGTCTCCTCTGTTTTGTAAACATATAAAGCCGCTCATTGTGCTATAAAGGGCAGTGTCCAGTTTGGGGTGGGACTTTATATAATAGACATGAGCTGACGCTTTAACTCCTTGAGTTCCGGAGGAGATGGAGGTGGGGGGGGGGGGGGGTTGCTGCCCTCCACTCAGCTGCGAAATAGTTAATCCTGGGCCAGGATCACGTCCCAGAAGAAGGCAGCCCACGGGCGTGAGAACCGAGGCGCTCTGTGCTTGAGTTCAGATATCAGCCAGGGAATGAAAGAGCGAGATTTAGCTGAATAGAGAGTCCGGCCGTAATATTATCTTCCCCTCTGCCTATTATTATCGCATTAACCCTTTCAAGAGTGCCGCGCTCAGCGAGACCTCGATTCGCATCAAACATGGGAAGTCTGCTGAGCGAGCGTCTCGCCCCTGACGCTGCAGCTGAGGGAACAGTCAGTTACTGTCACCCCGCAGGGTGGCAATAGTGCGACAAGTGGAAAACAGATTGGAGAAAGGGCGAGGGGGTGGGGAGAGGAGGGAGTTCTGGGAACGGGGAGTGAAAAGAGAGCGAAGGGCACAACAAGAGGGGGGAGAATAGAGCGGTATAAATGGGGGGGAGGACATAGAGGCTCCATTTAATTAATTAAGAATGTTCCCTAACTTAGTATTTCAGCCGCTGCTGGCCTGTGTGTGAGTAAGGACAATGTAATGAATAACAATTGTTTGTTCTTGTATAGCGCTGCTAGTTTTACGTAGCGCTTTACGCAGACATTTTGCAGACACATTCCCTGCCCCGTGGAGCTTACAATCTATGTTAAATAAATAATAATGTAGTTGTGCACGCCTGGGCGTGGTAAGGGTTAAGGGGGGGGTGAGGGCTGTGTGTAGGGTTAAGGGGGGGGTTGAGGGGGGGGTGCGGGCCTGTGTGTAAGGGGTTAAGGGAGGGGTGAGGGGGTCTGAGGCCTGGTAAAGGGTAGTAAGGGGGGTTTGGGGGGGTGGGTGAGGGCCTGTGTAAGGGGTTAAGGGGGGATGAGGGCCTGTGTAAGGTGTTAAGGGGGGATGAGGGCCTGTGTAAGGGGTTGAGGGGGGACGAGGGCCTGTGTGTAAGGGTTAGTAGGGGGATGGGTGAGGGCCTGTGTAAAGGGTTAAGGGGGGGGTGCGGGCCTGTGTAGGGGTTAAGGGGGACGAGGGCGTGTGTAAGGGGTTATGTGGGTAGAGGGCCTGTGTGTAAGGGGTATGGGTGGTAAGGGCGTGTGTACGTTAAGGGGGTGGTGGGGGGTAAGGGTTTCAGGGGTGAGGGCCTGTGTGTAAGGGGTTAAGGGGGGATGCGGGCCGTGTGTGTAAGGGGTATATGGGTGGATGGGGGGTGTAAGGTTATGTGGTGGAGAGGAGCAGGTGTGTAAGGGGTTATGGGTGGATGGATGAGGCCTGTGGTAGGGGTTATGGTGGATGAAGGGCCTGTGTGTAAGGGGTTATGGGGTGGATGGGCTCGTGTGTAAAGGGGTTATGGTGGGGGGAGGGCCTTGGTGTTGAAAGGGGGTTATGGGGAGGGGTGAGGGCCTGGGTTTTGGTGTAGGAAGGGTCTAGTGTAAGGGCTTAAGGGGGGATGAGGGCCTGTGTGTAAGGGGTGAAGGGGGGGATGAGGGGCCTGGTGTAAGGGGTTTATGGCCGTGAGGTGAAGGCTGGTGCGATCTGATAAAAGTGCGCAGTCCCAATAAAAGTGCGCAGTCCCAATAAAAGTGTGTTAGAACAGGGGGGGATCAACTCCAGTCCTCAAGCCCCCCCAACAGGTCAGGTTTTCAGGATAGCCCTGCGTCAGCACAGGTAGCTCAATCAGAGGCTCAGTCTTTGACGTACACACACACACACACACACACACTCACACACACACTGTTGACTTTAGCACTTCTCTCTTCTGTGACTGTGCTGTGTAAATAATTATTATACATACATAGTCCATATACACACACACACACACACACACACACACACACACACACACACACACACACACACATACACATATATATATGTTCTTAATAATGCACAATACAGGATAAGTATTCCCACAAAATGCCTTTAAGTTAGACACTCTTATTAAACAACCCAATGCTAACTTCATAGGGTCATTGTCAGCGTATATACAGTATACAGCTAACTTCCACCAAGCTCCATCTTATTGCACAGGGAGTCATTAACTGATATACACGGGGTACCTCCGTCCGCACGGCACTCGTGGTCTCTCGCACCCCCGTGGGACCCTCCCCGTGGCACCCCCCCCCCCC
>WSYH01001644.1:31850-57227 GCA_036426205.1 Ascaphus truei
GGGGGGGGGGGGGGGGGGAGATTTCCGCTCTGTGCCGAGTCACCGGGATGACGCGGTAATTCCCATGCCCCGTAGTAGAGGGAGGCCGCGGAGACGGGCGCGGTCCTGTACCAGCTGTGCCTCCCCGCGCGAGCTGCCGCGATGCGCCGTGGCTGCGCGGCGATTTCTCCCGCTGCAGATAATGCAGACTAATCTCTGCGGCCGCACCACATCCAAGACCAGTCTGAGGAGAAGCAGCGGGAGGTCCCCCAGATATTCCTAATGTGGACTCGGGCTCAGTGGGGTGTCTTTTAGCATCGGTGGTCTTATAAGAGAGTCCCAACCCCCAATATCTCCCTTATTTGGGCCGGTCCTTTTTACCCCGAATGTGTCCGTAAGCCCCCCAAAATAACACTTAGATTGTAAGCTCCTTGGGGCAGGGACTCCTTTAGCCTCATTAACCTGTTACACTCATTCCCGTTGTTTGTAATAATGTACATTACTCACCTTCTATTGTAATGTTGTACAGTGCTGGGTACATGGTTGGCGCTGTATATATAAAGTTATACATATGTAGCTTCTGACGTGATATTTCTGGGGGGGGGGGGTGGTAAGAGGAGCCTTAACCCTTTCACTGCCGGGGTGCCTGCAGCGCGTTCAGGCACAAAGCGGGGGTCAATGATGGGGAGGGTGCGTGAGGAATGTATTCTTTATCTTGAATTATGAAGCAAATGCTGAAAGCATTAGAGGAGCTGTTACATGGGTGAGCGCTTTCACCTCATTGCACTGCCAATGTATGATATAGTGCCGAATAGAATAGGGATTATAACCCCTTGGCATTAGTCTCAGGGGTGAAGTTATAGCGCAGGGGGAGGCCAACTCCAGTCCTCAAGGGCCACCAACAGGTCGGGTTTCATGAATATCCCTGCTTCAGCACAGGTGGTGCAGTAGTTTTGCTGAGCCAGCTGTGCTGAAGCAGGGATATCCTGAAAACCTGACCTGTTGGTGGCCCTTGAGGACGCCCCTGTATTCTGCATGTCCCTCTGTATTGTGTTTTGTAAGCTTAAAACGCCTAACTTTTCCCCCCCCCCACTCCCTCCCCTGCATACAACGCTCTGTGGGCGTCCCCCCCCCCGCGATCGCTCCAATTGAGGGGGGGGGGGGGGGGGGGGGGGGGGGGGATTCCAGCCGGATTACACAAATAACCGGCACCGCATCATTTATTTTTCAATCAAAGCCGAAATAAAACAAAAAATGTGCAGAATCCTGATGCCAGGGAAGGAACAGCTGCAAACTGCTGGGGGGGGGGGGGGGGTGGAGTGGGCGTGCGACACGGGGAGGGTCCAACGGGGTCGAAGACCACGATTGCCGTGCGGACGGTGTACCGCCCTGGTTTATCAGTAATACTCCCTGTGCAATAAGATGGAGCTTGTGGAAGTTAGCTGTATACTGTATACGCTGACAATGACCGGCTATGAAGTTAGCGTTGGGTTCAATAGAGTGTCTACTAAAGGCTTTTTGTGGAATACTATCCTTTTGTGCATTATTAAACAATATAGGATGTGTGTATGTGTGTGGTCATATATACTATGTATGTATATAATTATTTTCACAGTACAGAGACGTAGCTAAGTCAACATTGAGTGTGTGTGTGTTTGTGTGTGTGTGTGGTGTGTGTGTGTGTGTGTTGTGTGCTGTGATGGTGTGTGTGGTGATGTTTGGTGTGTGTTGTGTGTGTTTGTGTGTGAGTGAGTGTGTGTGTTGTATCATATCATGCTAGAGTGTAAGCTTTCCGGATCAGGGCTCTCATTACCTTTTTCTATTGGTTTGCCTGTCCTTATTTCTATGTAACTCTGTACACATAATAATGAAATCTCTGTACCCCCCTTTTTACCGCGCTGCGCAATGTGTTGGCGCTTTACAAATAAACGATGATATTTGTATATATATATATATATAGGATGGGATTTATGTAACAATTTCTGAAAGAGGAGATGTTGACTTTGAACCGATGCCGAATCGGCATTATAGGGACTAAATATTGGGGGGCGGTCTAGGATGTTTCGGCGCCGCAGAAGGACATCTCTCCGCCGGATGTTTCACCGCGAAGGTAAGTCCCCAACCATAACCCCTTCCCTAAAACCCCTCAATCCTTTTCCCCCCCCGTTAGCCCCTTACCCTAAAAACCCTTACAGTAACCCTAAAGCCCCTAACCCCTTACCCTAATCTCTAATCGGACCCCTTACCCTTAAACCCCTATAGTTAACCCCAAATACTAACACTAAGCCCTCTATCCGCTTACTTTAACTTCGCGGTGAAACGGCCAGCGGCGAGCTGTCCCCTCCGGCGTCTAAATGGCTGCACCGAAAGGTCCCATTCGGGGCGGGTGGTGCTCGTCTCATGGATATATATCTGTTTCTCTGGCAATCAGCCAGCCCGGTGTGAAATATACTGAACAAGGTTATAGTCGGGAATAGATTGCAGGTCCCTGCGCCGGGGGGAAGGGTCACTGCGCTCAGCTTGATGCACTGACCCCCGGGACTGCGCTCCTCCAGGTCACCAGGAATTCTCTGCTCCGAGCAGAACTGCCCTTTTATGGCTTAATGTGCAAATCGGACGTGAGATCCCCGTCTTTAATAACCGCCTCCCGGGACTTTCCGTAAATAGATCTGGCTTATCTCTCGGTCTGACGCCTGACGACCGTTCTTATTTATTTATAAAAATGTTTTACCAGGAAGTAATACAGTGAGAGGTACCTCTCGTTTTCAGGTATGTCCTGGGCACAGGGTTGTGACAGATACATGGTTACAAATACAGTTACATTAAGTGAGGTTATACAGTATATACAGGACATTGCATGCACAGTAAGAGATAATATATTATAGGTGTATGTAACAGTTACAGACCAGATTAAAATGTGAGACAGCTTTAGTTATGAAATAACTCAGACTGGTGGCGGCTGTGAGAGTCTCCGGTAGACTGTTCCAGTTTTGGGGTGCACGGTAAGAGAAGGAGGAGCGGCCGGATACTTTGCTGAACCCTGTGTGTCCCGACCTGGTCCGTTTACAGGAGCCAGGTTTTGAGGAGAGCGGAGGAAGTGGCGGCACTTTCTACAAACGCTCATTTCCATGTTTGCAAATGTCTGGTCCGATCCAAATGTAACACACAAATTAGCCGGTGTTATCCTACGGTGTGAGCGATTCAGGGTTAATCTTCTGGTCTTAAAGTGGGTGACGCCATGCCATATTCCATTTGACCTTGATCACTTTATGCCTCATTTATTACATTTAGACTGTAAGCTCTTCAGGGCAGGGACTCCTTTTCTAAATGTTACTTTTATGTCTGAAGCGCTTCTCCCCATTATGTGTTATTTATATGATTGCCACATGTATTTCTGCTGGGAAGCGCTATGTACATTAATGTGTTATATAAATAAAGACATACATACATACATACATACTATCAGCGCTATATAAACGTAAGTTATCTGTAACGAGCAGCACTGCATATATAGGTACGTGCAGGTATAAATATAAGCGACGTGCGTATCTGTGTTGGAGCTGAATATCCGTCAGTTCTCTGCGTGGGGACTGAGTCCGGCGGAGGAGGCTGGGTGGGGAGTCCTGGCCGGTTGATGGATGGGGTGGGGGGAATGCTGACCGTTCCAGCTGGTATACAGGACTATCTCTCTCTGATATAAGCCAGGTTCATTCACCCTGATAATACTCTGTGTCAGGGCACACGGTGCATGTGAACGCTCTTTCTTCTAAAGATAACAAGTAGATTTTTTTTTTGTTGCTTTTATTACAAAATCAGGATGTGAGCAGAGAATTTTATAATTTATATTTATATTTTATATATTACAGTATATTTTATATTTTGAGTAGCACAAACCCCATTGTTGGGACATGTTCTTCCTATAATATATTATCTTTCTACTTGTGTTCTACTATACGGAGTAATACGCACACTATCTCTGCACTAAGGGGGTTTAAGTATTAAACTGCAACAGTGCCGATCGGGGCACTGCCGCATGGAAGCTTCCATTCCATTCAATGATCATTCCCCAATCGTCACTATCGCAGCTTAATAATTCAGCCCCTTAAGTTTCTGGGTTTAGAAACTGGTTTTGTTATGGAGCAAGATGTTGGCGTATTTGAAGGATAATCAGTGTGTGTGTCCCATGTAAGGCCGCGCCTATAGTGCCCGCGACAGGTGACGCGACGGGTGACATCACCCGTCGCCGCTAGCGAACGTTATATTTCGCTTTGCAGCGGCGGCGCGGGCGTACTGGCATTTGATTGGTTCAGGGGCTGTCCCATGAGGCGACAGCCCTTGAAGAATCAAATATTGCCAGCTACCAAAATTCGCGATGCGCCGTCGCCCGGCGCGGGCACTATACGCGCGGCCTTACCTGTAAGACCCTCAGACCCATCGCTGCAAGGTGGGCTGCTGAAGATGGTGTGTACTGTGCTCTGCAATCCTCCTGTCTTTGTTTCCTCCAGGTTTTTCACGTGGCGTACGTCCTGATCAAGTTCGCCAACTCTCCCCGCCCGGACCTGTGGGTGCTTGAGAGGTCCACGGATTTTGGTTCCACGTACCAGCCCTGGCAGTACTTTGCCTGTAAGTCTGATTCTCTCTGGGGTCCGTTGGGGGCCCACTGTTACCACCACTCAGAAACCAGTAACAACCTCACCCAATTCCAGCGGCGCCGTTACTGCCTGTAATGTGTCCGGGGACGGGGAGAATATGTTTGTATTTGATTTTCTTAATGCAGATGCTCAACTCACAGACGCTCTAATATTTTGTTATAAAAGGGGGTATAATACCACCCCCCCCCCCCTGGGTAGGATACCCAGGGGTCCTCTATTGTGGTGAGATTACCCAGTATGGATCATTTTTTAGGGT
Source organism: Ascaphus truei (assembly GCA_036426205.1). Lineage (NCBI taxonomy): Eukaryota > Metazoa > Chordata > Amphibia > Anura > Ascaphidae > Ascaphus > Ascaphus truei. The sequence goes on from WSYH01001644.1 coordinate 36,738, forward strand.
CTTTTTTTTTGTTGCTGGGAAATGGGCATTATCCACTGACCTTCACGTGTGGTCATTAACAAGATATACGGGTCAGCCGTATTTTAGTGAATAGTCACGTGTGGGCCATCTTTGTTAAGCGGGGCTAAGCGGTAAGATATTTATGGCTCATGGGTGTGGAGGTTGTCCCTTTTTAAACCCCAACAGCGCTGGAGTAGCTAAGCAAAACGAGCGTTATAAGGCTGGATATGTATATTGATACATAGGTGCTGATTCTATATGTGCCGAAGTGTCCGATCGGACTGTTCTCTTTCAAAATTCCCCAATAACTTCAATGGGCTTTTCGACCGAAAGGAGCCCGATCGGCCACTTCGGCACATATAGAATCAGCACCTATATACCGGCATACACTGATGTTCTTGTTATTAGGTGCCTAAAAAATATAAACTGCTTCTCTGATCTGTGGCAGTGAAAGGGTACATGCTTTTAGGAAATGGACTCTTTATTATTTCACATGTCAATCACTGCCCCGAAATCGCTGTGCCTCCCTCGCTCTTTCTCCCCGGATATATTTAGCTCAGTGGAATTGGTTTGAAGACCACTAATTGGAAAAAGATGTTGGCTGAGAATATCTTCGTGAGCAGGAATAGTAGCCCTGAACCGTCCTCTTCCACAACCCAGCGCTCCATCCCCTGGGAACTCTTACCGTCCTCTTCCAAAACCCAGTGCTCTGTCCCCTGGGAACTCTTACCATCCTCTTCCAAAACCCAGCGCTCCGTCCCCTAGGAACTCTTACCGTCCTCTTCCAAAACCCAGTGCCCCGTTCCCTGGGAACTCTTACCGTCCTCTTCCAAAACCCAGTGCTCCGTCCCCTGGGAACTCTTACCGTTCTCTTCCAAAAACCAGAGACTCGTCCCTGGGAACTCGTACCTGTCTCTTTCCACAACCATGCTCTCGTCCCTGGGAACTCTTAAACACTTCTATTCCAAACCCAAAGCGCCGTCCCCTGGGAACCTACATCTCTAACCATGCTCTGTCTGGCTTTACCAATCCCAACTCCAACGCTCCGTCCCCCTGGGAACTTACCTGCCTTAAACAATTCTCGTCTAACTCTTACCTCCTCCAAAACCCAGCTGCTCCGTCCCCTGGGAACTCTTACGTCTCTTCCAAAACCCAACGCTCCGTCCCCTGGGAACTCTTACCGTTCTCTTCCAAACACCCAGTGCTCCGTCCCCTGGGAACTCTACGTTCTCTTCCAAACCCAGCGCCCCGTCCCTGGGAACTCTTACCGTTCTTTCCAAAACCCAGCGCCTCGTCCCTTGGGAACTCTTACCGTTCTCTTCCAACCCAACGCTCCGTCCCCTGGGAACTTTACCGTTCTTCTTCCAAACCCAACGCTCCCGTCCCTGGGAACTCTTACCGTTCTCTTCCAAAAAACAGCGCTCTGTCCCCTGGGAACTCTTACCGTCCTCTTCCAAAACCCAGGCTCCCTTCCCCTGGGAACTCTTACGTTCTCTTCCAAAAACCGAGCGCTCCGTCCCTGGGAAACTCTACGTTCTCATCCAAAACCCAGCGCCCCGTCCCCTGGGAATCCGTTACCGTTCTCTTCCGAAACCCAGCGCTCCGTCCCTTTTGGAAAACTCTTTAACCCGTTCTCTTCCAAAACCCAACGCCCGCCCCTCGGGATACCTGCTATGTTTTCTTTCAACGTATACCCCCCTGAACCTGCCATTACCAGTCTTCTACCTTTTCCTCTTCCCCCCGGATGCTTCCCTCCCAACTCTCCCTTACTCGTTCTCTTCCAAACCCAAAAGTCCGTCCCCTGGGAACTCTTATACGTTCTGTCCCAAACCCACGCTCCGTCCCCTGGGAACTCTTACCGTCTCTTCCAAAACCCAGTCCTCTTCCCTGGGAAACTCTTACCGTTCTCTTCCAAATCCCAACGCTCCGTCCCCTGGGAACTCTTACCGTTCTCTTCCAAACCCATCGCTGCATCCCCTGGGAACTCTTACCGTTCTTTCCAAACCCAACGCTCCTCCCCTGGGAACTCTTACCGTTCTCTTCAAAACCCAGCGTCCGTCCCCTGGGAACTCTTACCGTTCTCTTCCAACCCAACGCTCCGTCCCCTGGGAACTCTACGTTCTCTTCCCAAACCCAACGTCCGTCCCCTGGGACTCTTACCGTTCTCTTCCAAAACCCAACGCTCCGTCCCTGGGAACTCTTACACGTTTCTTCCCAAACCCACGCTCAGTCCCTGGGAACTCTTACCGTTTCTTACAAACCCACGCTCGTCCTGGGAACCTCTTACCTCTCTCACAAAACCACGCTCGCTCCCCTGGGAACCTCTTACACGTTCTCTTCCAAACCCAGCGCTCCTTCCCTGGGGAACTCTTACCGTTCTCTTCACAAAACCCAGGCAGGCTCCGTCTCACCTGGGAACTCTTACCGTTCTCTTCCAAAACACCAACGCTCCGTCCCCTGGGAACTCTTACTTACGTTCTCTTCCAAAACCCAACGGTCCGTCCCATGGGAACTATTACCGTTCTCTTCCCAAAACCCAGCGCTCCTCCCCTGGGAAACTCTTATCCGTTCTCTTCCAAAACCCCAGCGCTTCCTGTCCCCTGGGAACTCTTACCGTTCTCTTCCAAAAACCCAGCGCTCCGTCCCCTGGGAACTCTTACCTTCTCTTCAAAACCCAACGGTCCGTCCCTGGGAACTCTTACCGTTCTCTTCCAAAACCCAACGCTCCCGTGCCCCGGGGAACTCTTACCGTTCTCTTCCAAAAAACCCAACGCTCCGTCCCCTGGGAACTCTTACCGTTCTCTTCCAAAACCCAGCGCTCCTCCCCTGGGAACTCTACAGTTCTTTCCAAACCAACGCCCGTCCCCTGGGAACTCTTACCGTTCTCTTCCAAAACCCAACGCTCGTGTCCCCATGGGAACTACTTACCGTTCTCTTCCAAAACCCCAACGCTGCCCTGGGAACTCTTACCGTTCTTCCTTCCAAAACCCAGCGTCCGTCCCTGGGAACTCTTAACGTTCTCTTCCAAAAACCCCACGCTGCCGTCCCCTGGGAACTCTTACCGTTCTCTTCCAAAACCAGAGCGCGTCCCCTGGGAACTTACCGTTCTCTCCAAACCCAACGCTCCGTCCCCTGGAACTCTTACCGTTCTCTTCAAAAAACCCCAGCGCTCCATCTTGGGAACTCTTACCGTCTCTCAAAACCAGCTCGGTCACCCTGGGAACTCTTACCGTCTCTCCAAAAACCCCAACGCTTCGTACCCTGGGAACTATTACCGTTATCTTCCCCAAACCCAATGATCCGTCCATGGGAACTCTTACCGTTCTCTCCCAAACCCAGCTCCGTCCACTGGGAACTCTTACCGTTCTCTTCAGAAACCCACGCTCCTCCCCTGGGAACTTACCGTTCTTCCACAACCCACGCTCCGTCCCCGGGGGAAACTCTTCCGTCTCTTCCAAAACCCAACGCTCCGTCCCCTGGGAACTGCTACCGTTCTCTGCCAAAACCAGCGCTCCGTCCCCTGGGAACTGCTTACCGGTTCTCTTCCAAAACCCAGGCTCCGTCCTGGAACTCTTACCGTCTCTTTCCCAAAAAACCCTCGCGCCCGTCCCCTGGGAACTCTTACCGTTCTCTTACAAAACCCAACGCTCCGTTCCCATTGGGAAACCTTACCGTTCTCTTTCCAAAAACCCAGCGCTCCGTCCCCTGGGAACTTTACGTTCTCTTCCAAACCCAGCGCTCCGTCCCTGGAAACTTTACGTTCTCTTCAAAACCCAACGCTCGTAACCCTGGGAACTCTACCGTTCTCTTCAAAAACCCGCGCTCGTCCCCTGGGAACTCTTACCGTTCTCTTCCAAAACCCAACGCTCCGTCCCCGGAATTTACCGTTCTTCCAAAACCCAGCGCTCCACCCTGGGAACTCTACCGTTCCTTTCCAAAACCCAGTGCTCGTCCACCTGGGAACTTTACCGTTCTCTTCCAAACACCAACGCTCCATCCCTGGGAAGTCTTACCGTTTTCTTCCAAAACCCAAGCTCCGTCCCCTGGGAACTTTACCGTTCCTCTTCCAAAACCCAGCGCCCCGTCCACTGGGAACTCTTACCGTTCTCTTCCAAAAACCCAGCGCTCCTCCCCTGGGAACTCTTACACGTTCTTTCCAAAAACCAGCGCTTCGTCCCCTGGGAACTCTACCGTTTCTCTCCAAAACCCAACGCCCGTCCCCTGGGAACTCTTACCGTTCTCTTCCAAACCCAAGCGCTCCGTCCCTGGGAACTCTTACCGTTCTTCCAAACCAAGAGCTCCGTCCCCTGGGAAACTTTACGTTCTCTTCCAAAACCCAGCGCTCCGGCCCCTGGGAACAATCTACCGTTCTCTTCCAAATGACCATACGCTCACGTGCCCTGGGAACTCTTACCGTTTCTCTTCCAAAACCAACGCTCCGCCCTGGGGAACTCTACCGTTCTCTTCCAAAAACCCAGTCCTGTACCTCCCCCTGGAAAATCTTACCGTTTATTCCAAAACCCAAGCTCCGTCCCCTGGGGACTCTTACCGTCTCTTCCAAAACCCAGCCGCTCCGTCCTGGGAAACTCTTACCGTTCTCTTCCAAAACCCACGCCTCGTCCCCTTGGAAAATCGTTACCGTTCTCTTCCAAAACCCAGCGCTCCGTCCCCTGGGAACTCTTACCGTCCTCTTCCAAAACCCAGCGCTCCGTCCCCTGGGAACTCTTACCGTTCTCTTCCAAAACCCAACGCTCCATCCCCTGGGAACTCTTACCGTTCTCTTCCAAACCCAATGCTCCGTCCCCTGGGAACTCTTACCGTTCTCCTCCAAAACCCAGCGCCCCGTCCCCTGGGAACTCTTACCGTTCTCTTCCAAAACCCAGCGCTCCTTCCCCTGGGAACTCTTACCGTTCTCTTCCAAAACCCAGCGCTCCGTCCCCTGGGAACTCTTACCGTTCTCTTCCAAAACCCAATGCTCCGTCCCCTGGGAACTCTTACCATTCTCTTCCAAAACCCAGCGCTCCGTCCCCTGGGAACTCTTACCGTTCTCTTGCGAAACCCAGCGCTCCGTCCCCTGGGAACTCTTACCGTTCTCTTCCAAAACCCAGCGCCCCGTCCCCTGGGAACTCTTACCGTTCTCTCCCAGTATCTGCCTGATCTCTCTAATAAGATCAGCCTGATCTCTCTAATAAGATCATCTGCTTCTTCCAAAACCATCCTCGTCTTCCATGAAAGGAAATGTGTGACAGAACAATTGTATCCCAGCCATGAAAGCTTCTAATCTTATCTAGTACCTGGGCATAGAGGGCGACGTGACTTTTTATTATATTTTACAGTTTGGATAACAGGGATCACTATCCAGAAGAGCTTACAATTTAAATAATGTAGTGTAGCTTTTTTGTAATGAGGTTTGATGGATCCCACTTTTAAAAAGCTTGCAATCTGACACATCAGCATGGATAAAGTGGCTTTATGTTTTACAGTTCCAGTGGTACAGATCACTCTCCTGCGGAGCTTGCAATCTGTAGTGGTACCAAGAGAGTGGCTTTGCCGGGTCTTACATTGCTATTGTAAGACAGGCTGGTGTCTTAACTATGGAACTGTGGACCACCGTTCTTTATTAGCTCAGTCTTCCTGGCATGGATCACGGTTTAGGATTCCCTTGTTGTCTTTGCTGTTCATATTTCCAAGAAAGGCTGTGAAAGGTTTCCTTTTGTGGGGTGTAATTACCGGTGCAGAGGACGTCCCTTCCTGCATATCAACTTTAATCCATATGGGACCACGTGTAACATGTGGGAGAGACACAGGTGTGTGATAAGGAGCCAGTGTCCGCCCCTCCATCTCTGCTCTGACATGCGTGTACTGCTTCCTACAAGCATGGAAACCCATGAAGAACTCCCTTCCTCCTATCTGTTCAGGGTACCGACGTGCTAATTTAGGCATCATTACCTTCGCCCCTGGCGGGCTCTGCAGTGTATCTGCAAAGTGTGGTTGTCAGTGTTTAGGGGATAACCAACGAATATACCATTTCTATATCAAGTAAGTGTATTCCTGTACAGTTTTTATCTTGCGTGTCTGGAAATTCATGGGGGATTCCCCAAATCTTTCCTGGAAGAGCAGAATACGACCCGGTGATGTATGAGAGAGAATAAAAAATATGAGCCGTAAGAGGTGGAATATAACCAAAAGCAACAAAAGACCAACATCTCTCCCCTACTTTGTAGAAGACGTGTATTTTAAGACATCTGGGTCGTGTTTCGTTTTGCAGCCATAACCGCACATCGCAATCTCTCCTCGCTCCCTTCTCCATTCCACACATGGTGACTTGTTGCATCTCCTGATGCCCTCACAAATCTCCCATGTTCCTTTCGTAGCTTCCAAGAGGGACTGCATTGAGCGGTTCGGCCCGCAGACGACGCAGCGGATATCCAGGGACGATGACGCCATCTGCACCACGGAGTATTCCCGTATCGTGCCGCTCGAGAATGGGGAAGTGAGTGCGTGAGTCCTACGTGATGTGATGTTGGTGCGAATACTCCCGAATGACTTGGGGGTTATTTATTAAACTGGGATCGTGCCCCGATGTGCACTAGCGCAGTTTAATAAATGTAACCCCCATTGACTATTGCAGGGAAGGGGTATATACGTGCCACTAAAGTCGGTGGCCCTGTGATTTCAGATTGTGGTCTCCCTGGTGAACGGTCGCCCGGGGGCCATGAATTTCTCCTACTCCCCCCTGCTGAGGAACTTCACCAAGGCCACCAATATCCGGCTGAGCTTCCTGAGGACCAACACCCTACTGGGGCATCTCATGGGCAAAGCTCTGAGAGACCCCACGGTGACCCGAAGGGTGAGTGCCATTGCGGGACCACGAGGGTGCTCAAATCCATTTTTATTCTGTCCATGATCTGGAGTCATATTTTTGCTGCGACACTTGGAGATATTTCCTTGTAGTTTATAAGGTTTTGGAGAAGTAACATATTATTATTTTTCTCTCCGAAGAAATATGAGAGAATGTTGCACACACAATGTTATCATCTTGTCCCCTGAGCACGCCCCAATCTCTTATTAATGTTCTCCTAATGTTAAAAACCCCATAATAAACTTAATCTCTAGCGTCTGTGGTTACCATAGTAACCGTCACAATGCAGTGGGCTCTTGGTAGAGCTGCATTTTAACCTCCCCGACACTTAATATGTAAAACGCTTAAATCTCCGCCACACAGCAGCAGGTTTTTAAAAAAAAAGGGGAAGAATGGATCTTTTAAAGTGCGCGCAAAAACCGCGGGGACCTGAGCAGGCGACTGCTGTAAAGAGATCGCTGCTTCCGCCGGCGGGGACTCTGCTTTTAAACACCTTTCCTCATTTTTCTGCCTTTCTTTTTCTTTCTAGTATTACTACAGCATTAAGGATATCAGCATCGGCGGACGCTGCGTGTGCAACGGTCACGCGGAGGTGTGCAACGCGAAGGATCCCAGCAATCCGTACAGGTGAGAGTCACGTGGAAATCCACCCGCACGATCTCCGGTGACCCGCTCTGCCCATAAGGGAGGGGGCATGCTCGTGTATATCATTCATACGAGAGATCTAGGGAGATTCCCTTCTAGGATCCGCACACTATATCCATGAAACATCGTAATGCTTACCAACAAAATGTTTATACTATAATTATTCAAAGCGTTCACAGCAAATAAGTAGAAACTAACTGTTTTTTAATTATTTGGTGTGATGATAATTTTTTTGATTATTATTATTATTATTATTAATAATAATAAAAAGAGTGAAGTATTAAGTTGTTTTTTTTTTTGTACTGTATTCTGTTTTTATTTTTTTGTCAGATTATGAGAACACAGGATATTCCTAATATTACATACATACAAATATTAAAATATATCAGAACACACACACAGGAAGGAGTATTAAGATGTTTAAGGAATATTGAGCGCCGATTCTAAAAGGGATCGTTCTATAACTCTGGTTTGAATTATATACACTCCTACACCTCCCGAAAACCGTTCCATTAATTGGGTGAGCGGCGATACATGTTTGTTAGAGGAGCGAGTAGTCCCCCTGCTAGCTTAAGGTTAAACAACTGCTGGGGGTCTTATTTCTGTTGGAAGAAATACACAGTTTCTCTGCTAATGGAAACATTGTATAAAACCGCCGCGGTTCTCCAGAGCCGCGTCACGCAGAGTACCTGGTGCTGACGCGCGCCGGGGATCTGTAATGTCTCTTTCTGTATAGGAATGTGCCTGTGTTCCGTGGTCTTTTTTTTAAATGCAGCATTTTGTCTCCTGACTGCGTGGGCAGTGCACACGTGTCCCCTGAGAGTGGCACAGGGACTGCGTGGGCAGGGTGTACGTGTCCCCTGAGAGTGGCACAGGGACTGCGTGGGCAGGGTGCACGTGTCCCCTGAGAGTGACTCTGGGACTGCGTGGGCAGGGTGCACGTGTCCCCTGAGAGTGACTCTGGGACTGCGTGGGCAGGGTGCACGTGTCCCCTGAGAGTGGCTCAGGGACTGCGTGGGCAGGGTGCACGTGTCCCCTGAGAGTGGCTCAGGGACTGCGTGGGCAGGGTGCACGTGTCCCCTGAGAGTGACTCAGGGACTGCGTGGGCAGGGTGTACGTGTCCCCTCAGGGTGGCACAGGGACTGCGTGGGCAGGGTGTACGTGTCCCCTGAGAGTGGCTCAGGGAATTGTGGGCTAGGTGTGCAGGTCCCCTGAGAGTGGTTCAGGGACTGTGTGGGCAGGTCGTACGTGTCCCCATCAGGGGTGGCACAGGGAATGGTGGGGCAGGGTGTACGTGTCCCCTGAGAGTGGCTTCAGGGACTGCGTGGGCAGGGTGCACGTTGTCCCTGAGAGTGGCTCAGGGACTGCTGTGGGCAGGGTGCACGTGTCCCTGAGAGTGATCGGGATCGCGTGGGCAGGGTTTGTACGGTCCCCTCAGAGGGTGGCACAGGGACTGCTGTGGGGCAGTGTGTGTACGTGTCCCCTGAGATGTGACATGGGACTGCGGTGGGCAAGGGTGCACGTGTTCCCTGAGAGTGACTCTGGGACTCGCGTGGGCAGGGTGCACGTGTCCCCTGAGAGTGGCGAGCAGGGACTGTGTGGGCAGGGTGCACGTGTCCCATGAGAGGGGTCTCAGGGATGGGTTTGGGTCCTCTTATTAGCCCTAAATGCCTACACCCCAGCCGGTGAGTATAAAGTAGTGATACTGGCATCATCCCAGGACAAGGCCATCCATATATAAACACGGGGACAGAGTTCGTGGGCGCCATTTTGTTAAGGAGTTTATAATGTATCGTTTGAGCGCTATCTCGTTTTTAGTGGCAGCAGAGGTCTCGAGAAGTGTAAATGGGCCACAGGCTGGGATAACGATTAGCGAGCGAGTGTTTTTCATAGGATCTCACAGCAGCTCATGATGATGAAGAAGAGACACGGTGAGGCTTCGAGACGTGGTGAACCTCTCACAATAGCCAGTTACAAGGCATAAGAACCAAAGTGGAAAGTATCACCTTGATACAAAAAGTCGGGGCTCGTTTATGCCGCGGCGCTGTACGATGGCATAAATCCCCGCTCATGTGTCCGATCAAAGGAGCCGGCCTCTCTGAATTATGTTTAATAATAATAATAATTGTCTTCTATAGACAGTTTAGTAAGCAGCATTACATTACCCACAAAAGTGATCTGGCTGCAGGTGGTACCAGCCAGCTTAGAAATGGGCGTACATGGTTCAGACCCCAGGCCTGCAAAATTATGTGTGTACAGCGTACGCACACGGTCATGCGCTTATATACGCATGCAATAATAGTAATATATGCATGACTAACCCAGTGGACACATCAAAGAGAGGGTGCGGCGATACTGGCAGCAGTGAGAGGGTGTAGGACCCTTCTCTCATTATTATCAGTCGGGTGGGTGGAGAAAGCGATGGTGGAGGTGGGATGGGGGTCAGCCCTGCGGTCCCAATTAATTCATGGCAGTGAATTCCGCCTGAGGAAATCCAGACGGGGTCCTTGAAGATGGAGAGGGGGCGGCGGGGGTTAGGAGCGGGACGGCGAGAGATAAGATGAGGTCAGATGCTCAGCGGGCAGAGGAATGGTCCGTGCTGGTCAGATACAGGGGTGGAATTTCATGTTAACAGCTGGTACATGGCAGGATCAGAGCAACGCTGTTTGTAAGAAATGTGAGCAGTCTTGTTGGACGGGCGGAACATAAACACGCGGATCTCACCTGGCTGGCGATACCTGCTCAGCTATGCCCTTTATCTCGTCACCGGCTCGCAGTGGTGGTTAACTCTGCATTGCCAGGGAGGCCAGCCCAGCCCCTCTGGGCACTATGAAGTTCCATTACCAATCGTTATTGGCATTAACCGGAACATGTCAGTATTGCCAAAGTGCGAGTGAGTAATGGGGGGTAGGGTATAATGATTACATGGTACATGAGTAACGGGGGGTAGGGTATAATGTACGTGATACATGATAATAGGGAGTAGGGTATAATGTACTTAGTACAGTGGGTAAAACAGTAACACCAGGGATTGGGGGTTAGTGGTCGTCTCTCAGCCTGTGGCAGGTGCAGATATAGTGTGCCGCCCGTTTCTGCAGTGATTTTGTCTCAACTAGGGGGAAATAGCTAGTATTTTTTTGGCTTCTCTTCTGTGTATTATTAAAAGTGTTCTGGATAAGTAAGCTGTGAGTCTTTTCTCTAGGTGGGCACTTCATCACTTCGAGTTGTGTGCAATGCGCAGGAAGTGTGGTTTTCATCTTCTACTCTCCAGCTCACATCGCTGCACCGTCTCACACTCCCGGGGCTTCAGTACTGTCTGTGTTGCCGTGCTCTCTAACACACCTTCCTTAGCTCACATCGCTGGTACAGTCTCTCTCCGGGGCTTCCAGTTCTGTCTGTGTTGCCTGTGTCTCTCACACACCTCTCCTAGCTCACATCGCTGGCACATGCTCATCTCCCGGGCTTCCAGTTCGTCTGTGTCTGCTTGTGTCTCTCATCTCTCTCCTAGCTCACATCGCTGGCACAGTCTCATCTCCGGGGCTTCAGTTCGTCTGTGTCTGCCTGTGTCTTCACTCACCTCTCCTAGCTCACATCGCTGGCACACAGTTCATTCCGGGGCTTCCAGTTGTCTGTCTTGTCTGCCTGTGTCTCTCACACACCTCTCCTAGCTCACATCGTGGCACCGTCTCATTCCCAGGGGTCCAGTTCGTCTGTGTCTGCTGTGTTCTCACACACCTACTCTCCTAGCCACATGTGGCAACAGTCTCATCTCCCGGGCTTCCAGTTCTGTCTGTGTCTGCCTGTTCGTCTCTACACACCTCTCTAGCTCACATCTGGCACAGTCTTCACATCCGGGGCTTCCAGTTCTGGTCTGTGTCTGCTGTGTCTCTATCAAACACCTCTCCTAGCTTCAAATCGCTGGCACAATATGCTCTCCGGGGCTTCCAGTTTCTGTCTGCGTTTTGCCTGTTCCCTGTCATCTTCACATATCACCTCTCTAGTCCTAGTCTCACATCGCTGGCACAATTCGTCTCCCAGGGGCTTCCAGTATTGTCGTGTCGCCTGTGCTCCTCACAACCTCTCCTACGCTAACACGCTTGGCACAGTCTCAGCTCAGGGGCTTCCAGTTCTGTCTGTGTCTGCCTGTGTCTCTCACACACCTCTCCTAGCTCACATCGCTGGCACAGTCTCATCTCCCCGGGCTTCCAGTTCTGTCTGTGTCTGCCTGTCTCTATTTCCAGGCTGTGGGCACTCATTCTGTACTGGCACAAGGTCTGTCTTTGCTTTGGGTCATTTCCCTTCAGTAGGTAGAGTGCCAGGGTGTATTCTCTCTGTAGGCTGTGGTATGTCTCCAGCTTCTTTGAGCGCTGGATATCATTTTCCCACATAGTCGCATAGTGCTCCTTCATTTCGCTGGCGATTGTGACTTGATTTGTTATTTTGCCGGTTGTTGATCTGTGTGTGTTATTCTCCATGTGAAATCCGACCACCGCTTGTCTATTTCCAAACAGTTTCATTTCCGTTTTGGAGAACGGTGTGATGCCCTTTGAGATTGAATATCATATAAAATGAGGCTCAGAGAGCTTTGCTCCGGAGTTTCACAGGTTCAGAATTCCGACCCATATCTTCTGGTGCTGGAAAATGCTTTGCCAGCAATGGGCTCCAAGGTGTCTTAAGACATAACATTGTTAAGTAAATATGGCCCTGTGTATAAACCCTATTATTATTATTATTATTAATATTAATAATAACTTTATTTATATCACGCTTTTCTCCCAATGAGACTCAACGCGCTTCAGCTCGGTATATCTCTAATCAACTTGCCTTTAACCCCTCAGACTCCTGTGCGACTGCCAACACAACACGTGCGGTGGGTCATGTGACAGCTGCTGTCCCGGCCACAACCAGTTACCATGGAAACCGGCGACTATGGACAATGCCAATGAGTGTGAACGTATGTTATTTATATTTGATCCTTTCCTTGTCCTTTTTACCGTTGTGGAAGCGGCTGGAGCTATCCCCTCGCTGGCAGGAGGTTCCGGGCCAGGCATTGCTTTCTTGGCAGCGAAAGGGTTAAGGCGCTGACCTCTGAAGTGGGAGGGAAATTCCTCAGCTGGTCTGGTGTCAGAGTAATACATGGAAGGGCTGCAGGGGGAGCCTGGCCTTGTCATGTCTGTGTATACACAGCTCTGTGATATATAGACTGCTTCTGTTTAGGTTATGGGAGCTCGTCCTGCCGCATCTGTCTCTGAACCTGCAGATGTTGGGACGTCCTGGTCAGACCCTCCTGGAATTCTCTCATGGGGCATTTCAACGCCTTCAATTGCCGCCCAGTGGTTACAGTGTGGTGATAATGTGCTTCATTTAGAGAAATCCTACACATGTTCATCATTAAGACGATGTTAGAAAGGCTTATATAGTATTATTGAATGTTTATTTTAAAGAGCATTTTAAACTCCTTTTTTGTTATATAATAAGGCGAAACTGTACATTTGTATATTATTTTAAAACAAATAATAGTTTTATGGGCCTGGAAATAAAAAATGGTAGTGATACTCCATACATACATACAGTACCGTCACATTTCAACCCACGCCGCTCTTATACATATGTGGGCTGAGCTTGTCAGGGATAAGTGATACAGGCTCAGGAAGGACGCTGAGTGTGTGGCCTGTGTGTAACAAAGACGTGAACAGTGTGCGCGGGAGAAACGCAGCTGGTATCGGCAAGATGAGGATCTGATAATGGCCGTTTTTTTACTTGCTTTATTTCGCCTTGTATAGTACAATGTATATAACGTATGCAGCTCTCTGCTGGAAAACGGTGTTAAATAATTGTATTTAATTTATTTATAAAATGTGTAACAAGGAAGTAACATATTGAGAGTTAACCTCTCGTTTTCACGTATGTCCTGGGCATAGAGTTAAGACACATAATACATGGTTACAAATACATAGTTACATGAAGTGAGCAGGGTAATACATTATATACAAGACATTGCATGCACATTTAGAGATGATAAATATTATGGGCGTATGTACAGAACAATACAGGCTTATTGATCCCGGGAATTTATCAATGCCACGTAAATGAGGTGAGATATTGGTAATGACCGAGAGGAAAGATAAGTGAGATCTATCAGCTGATAGATAACAATGCAAACTCAGTGGCTTTTCCCATCCCGTCTCCTGACATTCATTTTCAGCTTGTAACTGTAACGGCCACGCGTACGACTGTTCGTACGACCCGGAGGTGGAGAGGCGCAGGGCCAGCATGAACCGCCACGGGCAGTACGTGGGAGGAGGGGTATGCATAGAGTGTCAGGTGAGAGACGTCCAGTGACCAGACTTTGAAATCTCTGTAAGAGGACGGTTGGCTGGTGGATAAGCTGACCACTTGATTCCAGATCTCTTAGGACAGGCTCGGTCAATGCTGCTGTTATATTTCCTACCGTAATCGTTTTTCCTTCAATAAGACCCATAGTGGGCACATGGATGACCAGGGCCGCCTGAGCTTGTCCTTGGTAACCTTGAGCATGGGGATCAACCTGGCAATGTGAGCAGGGTGGCAATCTCTTAACCTCTCTACAAATTGTGGCACTTATGTCCGTGAAGGGTTCCACCTATCCTCTGTTTGTGTCCGTAAGGGTTCCACCTCTCCTCTGTGTGTCCGTGAAGGTTCCACCTCTCCCTGTGTGTCCGTGAAGGGTTCCACCTCTCCTCTGTGTGTCCGTGACGGGTTCATCCACCTAGTCGCTCCTTTGTGTCCGGAAGGGTTCCCACCTCTCCTCTGTGTGTCCGTGAAGGGTTCCACTTCCTCTGTGTGTCCGTGAAGGGTTCCCCTCTCTCTCGTGTGTCCGTGAAGGGTTCACCCTCTCTTGTGCTGTGAAGGGTTCCACCTCTCCTCGTGTGTCCGTGAAGGGTTCACCTCTCTCTGTGTGGTCCGAGAAGGGGTCCACCTCTCCTCTGTGTGTCCGTGAGGGTTCCACCTCTCCTCTGGTGTCCGTGACGGGTTCCACTTCCGGTGGTCCGTGAAGGGTTCCACCCCTCCTCGTGTGTCTGAAGGTTCCACCTCTCCTCTGTGTGTCCGAGAAGGGTGTTCCACCTCTCCTCGTGTGTCCGTGATGGTTTCCACCTCTCCTCTGTGTGTCGTCGTGAAGGGTTCCACCCCTCTCTGTGTGTCCGTGAAGGGTTCACCCTCCTTGTGTGGTCCATGAATGGTTCCACCTCTCTCGGTCTGTGAAGGGTGTCCATCCGTGATTGGTCATGAAGTTCCAACCTCTCTTGTGTGTCCGTGAAGGTTCCATCTCTCTGTGTGTCCGTGAAGGGTTCCACCTCTCCTCTGTGTGTCCGTGAAGGGTTCCACCTCTCCTCTGGTGTATGAGTGTCCACACTCTCCTTGTAGTGAAGGTGTCCACCTCTCCTCTGTGTGTCCGTGACGGGTTACCACTCTCCTCTGTGTGTCTGTGAAGGGTTCCACCTCTCCTCTGTGTGTCCGTGAAGGGTTCCACCTCTCTCTGTGTGTCCGTGACGGGTTCCACTCTCCTCTTGTGTCCGTGCGGGTTCCACCTCTCCTTGTGTGTCCGTGAAGGGTTCCACTCCTCTCGTCTGTGGGTCGTGAAGGGTTCCACCTCTCCTCTGTGTGTCCGTGAGCGGTTTCCACCTCCCTCTGTGTGTCCGTGAAGGTTCACCTCTCCTCTGTGTGTCCTGAAGGGTTCCACTCTCCTTTGTGGGGTTTGGCTGCTGATGGAGTATTTTGGGGAGAACACACTAAAATGAAGGTGTTGTGTGTGGCACATCTGTTAATACATGGAGGTGTTGGCCGGTAACACTCTGTACACGTGATGTGACCATGGGCATATTGAATACATTAGGGATCAGTTGCTGGGGATCCAGCAAGTAATATCACACATGCTTTCTTGCAACTGGAAAATGGATTTACAGTCCATTCCTAATGTTTTCCAGCATAACACAGACGGTTATGAATGTGAACGCTGCCGTTTAGGAATATTATAAATCTCCTGATCATCCACTGACTCTCCGTACCCTGCCAGCGTAAGTAGTATCCTGTCTCAAGAAGCAGAATGACATATTGTGCATCAGGACTTGTCACGCTCTGTCTCTCGTGTTGACACCTCCTGGCTGATCCACTATGTATGTATAGAGAGAAAACCAGTTTAACTTTGAAGAGCATTCAACTTGGGGATGGGTGGAGGCGAATCCAAGGTTTCTAAACTTGGGTAGTGTTTGTTAGTCTGGGGCAGGAGGGAGGGGAGGGGGGGGGGGGTGCAATGCCAGTCCTCCGGGCATGAGCACAGGTCAGGTTTTGAGGATATCCCTGCTTCTGCACAGTGTGCCTCTGAGCCAACCGTTCTGAAGCAGGGATATTCTTCAAATCTGCCCTATTGTTGGCTCTGGGACTGTTAGCTGGCCGCCCCTGGTCTGGGGGTTTACTATATCTCAGACCTGGCAGAAAAACTAAGGAAATAATAGATAACATTCCTAAGACTTCCTATAAACTCTCCCTAAATCAAAAGCTGTGCGTCAGTTCTGATGCTGTGCTCCGCAGGTGTGTCTGTGACTCTCGAGCACATGGACGGACGGCGAGGATCCGACCGGAAGGTTGCTACTGCAAACCAGCTACAACCCGGCGACAATGCGACTCCTGGCGGAGGGTTACACGGACTTCCCGCGGTTGCGGACCGTAAGACAGACTCCCTGCCTCGGACTCTGCGCTGAGGGGCATTAGACTAGCACAGGCTGGGCAGCTTCCAGCCGGCAAGGTCGTTCAGCACGCCGCAAGCTCCGTGCTCCAGCCGGCAAGTCGTCAGACGCGCGCACAGACTCCGCGTTGCTCAGCCGGCAAGGTCGTTCAGCGCGCGCGCCGCTCCATGCTCAGATCGGCAAGGTCGTTCAGCACGCGCAAGCTCGTGTGCTCAGCCGCACAGGTCGTTCAGTCGCGGCGCGCTCCATGCTATCCGGCAAGGTCGTTAGCACGCGCGATACTCCAGTGCTCAGCCGCCAAGGTCGTTCAGCGCGCGCGATCTCCAGCGCTCAGACGGCCGCAAGGTCGTGGCAGCACGCGCAAGCTCCGAGTGCTCAGCCGGAAGGTCGTTCAGCATGCGCAAGCTCCGGTGCTCAGCCAGCAAGGTCGATCAGCACGAGCAAGCTCCGGTGCTCAGCCGGCAAGGTCGTTCAGCGCGCGCAAGCTCCAGTGCTCAGGCGGCAAGGTCGTTCAGCATGCGCAAGCTCCGGTGCTCAGCCGGCAAGGTCGTTCAGCGCGCGCAAGCTCCAGTGCTCAGGCGGCAAGGTCGTTCAGCATGCGCAAGCTCCGGTGCTCAGCCAGCAAGGTCGATCAGCACGAGCAAGCTCCGGTGCTCAGCCGGCAAGGTCGTTCAGCGCGCGCGCGCTCCAGTGCTCAGCCGATCTCTGGAAATTTCAAGGTCACTCCAGTCCTCACGGGCCACCAATGGGTCAGGGTTTCAGGAAATCCCTGCTTCAGCACAGAGGGCTCAATCAGAGGCTCAGTCGAAGACTGAGCCTCTGATTGAGTCCCCTCTGCTGAGGCATGGACTGATTGAGCTACCTGTGCAGAAGCAGGGACTGATTTAGCCACTTATGCTGAAACAGGGATTGATTGAGCCACCTGTGATGAAGTAGGGACTGATTGAGCCACTTGTGCAGAAGCAGGGACTGATTGAGCCACCTGTGCTGAAGCAGGGACTGATAGAGCCACCTTTGCTGAAGCAGGGACTGATTGAGCCACTTGTGTAGAGGCAGGGACTGATTGAGCCACCTGTACAGAAGCAGGAACTGATTGAGCCACCTGTGCTGAAGTAGGGACTGATTGAGCCACTTGTGCAGAAGCAGGGACTGATTGAACCACCTGTGCAGAAGCAAGGACTGATAGAGCCACCTTTGCTGAAGCAGGGACTGATTGAACCACCTGTGTAGAGGCAGGGAGTGATTAAGACACCTGTGTAGAAGCAGGGACTGATTGAGCCTCCTGTGCTGAAGCAGAGCAATCCTTATGACCTGACCTGTTGGTGGCCTTTGAGGACTCTAGATGGTAACCTACCTGTGTCAGTGATTTCCTAGCCATCCTGCTTTCCACACCCTGACAGTAGATGAGGGGGAGCGACGTGTCTCCGTTGGGTTTCACCGATATTACATGTAATCGGCTCAGATGCGTGTGCTATATCTCTAGTTGTTGTGCGAGGGGGGGAGGGGTGGGGGGAGCGTGGCTCCCGCAAATAGTTATACAACCGTGACACAGGCTACATACTGTTCTTCTCTCTTCCTCCCAGCCGTGCCTCATACGCCAGACGGAGGAACCGGAGAACAAGTGCTTCCAGCAGGAGAAATCATCCGTAAGACCAATACTTACTGCCCCACACCTCTGGAATGCCCTGCCCCTCCATGTCTGACGGGCACCCTCTCTCACTCACTGCCCCACACCTCTGGAATGTCCTGCCCCTCCATGTCTGACGGGCACCCTCTCTCACTCACTGCCCCACACCTCTGGAATGCCCTGCCCCTCCATGTCTGACGGGCACCCTCTCTCACTCACTGCCCCACACCTCTGGAATGCCCTGCCCCTCCATGTGCTGACGGGCATCGCCTCTCGTGTCTCACGCTCACATGCCTCCACACACCCTCCTGGAAGTGCCCTGCCCCTCCATTTCTACGACTGGCACTCCTCTCTCGCCCCTCACTGCGCCCGCCACACCCTCGTGGAATGCCCTGCCCTCCATGTCGCACGGCCACCCTCTCTCACTCACTGCCCCACAAACACCCTTGGAATCGCCCTGCCGCCCCTCGCGAGTCTGGCACCCTCCTCTCACTCACTGCCCCACACCTCTGGAATCGCCTGCCGCCTCCATGTCTGCGGCACCCTCGCTCACTCACATGCCCCACCGCGCTGGAATGCCTCCTGCCCCTCCATGGCTGCGGGCACCCTCTCTCACTCACTACGGTCCCCACACAACCTGGGAATAGCCCTGCCCCTCATGTCCGCTGAGTCACCCGCTCTCTCACTCACTGCCTGCCCCCGATCTCCTAATCTGGATATGCCCCGGCCCCTCCATGTCAGACTGGACACCTAATCTCTCTCCTCTCACCTCGACCTCACTGCCCCACACCTCTGGAATGCCCTGCCCCTCCATGTCCGACTGGCACCCTCTCTCACTCACTGCCCCACACCTCTGGAATGCCCTGCCCCTCCATGTCTGACTGGCACCCTCTCTCACTCACTGCCCCACACCTCTGGAATGCCCTGCCCCTCCATGTCAGACTGGCCCCCTCTCTCACTCACTGCCCCACACCTCTGGAATGCCCTGCCCCTCCATGTCAGACTGGCACCCTCACTCACTCACTGCCCCACACCTCTGGAATGCCCTGCCCCTCCATGTCCGACTGGCACCCTCTCTCACTCACTGCCCCACACCTCTGGAATGCCCTGCCCCCTCATGTCCGCTGGAGCACCACCTCTCTCACTCACTGCCCCACAAACACGTCCTACTGGAACTGCCCGTGCCCCTCCAGTCTGCTGGACACCTCTCTCTCCCACCTCACTCACTCCCAACCTCTGTAATGCCCTTGCCCTCCGCTGTCTGAGCTGGGCACCCTCTCTCACTCACTGCCCCACAACCTCTGGAATGCACTGCCCCTCCATGGTCTGACGGGCAACCCTCTCTCACTCTCACTGCCCCACACACATCTGGAATAGCCCTGCCCCTCCATTCGACTGGCTCCCCCTCTCTCACTCACTGTGTCCCCCCACCTCTGGAATGCCCTTGCCCCTCCAGTTTCCAGACTGGCAACCCTCTCCACTCACTTCACTGCCCCACACTCTGATGCGTCCTTGCCTCCGCCCCTCCATGTCTGACTGGCAGCACCTCTCTCACTCACGGTGCTCACTGCCCCACACCTCTGGAATGCCCTGCCCCGCCATGTCCGACGGGCACCCTCTCTATCCACCTTTAGGGCCCATCCTAAAGCCCACCTCCTTAACAAAGCATGAGTAGCTCCATGGCTGATATTATACATCTGATACATCGACCGTGGCCCCCTGCAGACGCACTTACCAGAACACCTCCTACTGTCTCTTAAGTCCTCCCTAGTTACCACTTAGATTGTAAGCTCTGCGGGTCAGGGACTCCTTTTCCTAATGGTTACTTTTATGTATGAAGCGCTTATTCCTACCCATGGATGGTGCTATAGAAATAAAGTTAACACACACATTCCCAGTAAGCTCAAACTCCAAAACCCACCATATCATATATATAAATATTTTTTATATATTTATGTCAAAAGGAGAGCTACTGGCCGTGGCAAATGTATACAACAAACAACAGGGATCCCCAATGCTACATCCAATTGACAAAACATATATGGTAATAAGCAGTGTTCGACAAACCTATACATTTGCTCGCCCCGGGCGAGTGGATTTAACATCGTGGCGAGCTCCTATTGGCCCAAGCAGCACACGTTTGGTACTAGGTGGCGAGTAGATTTTTTGGTGATTTGTCAACCACTGGTAATAAGTATAAAGTTAAATACTTCAATAATAAAATGTTCTTGGTTATTTAGTTAAACCCTTTGGCCAAAGCGTCATAAACCTGCACACCAACGTCAAGGCATAACCAAATGTGCAGGTCCCAACACTACACTGCGAACCTTCCCCTTTACCTCTGTATGAGGGGAACAACCTCAGTGGGTCCTGTCCATACAGATAAATAAGAGAACTTTAATGTATGAAGCACTTATTCCTACACATAGATGGTGCTATCTAAATAAAGATATGCATACAGTAAATACATGCATACATACATACATACATACATACGTACGTACATACACACACACATGCATGCATACATACATACATACATACATACACACACACATACATACATACGTACGTACATACACACACACATGCATGCATACATACATACATACGTACATACACACACACATACA
>WSYH01001644.1:57415-89170 GCA_036426205.1 Ascaphus truei
ACACACATACACACACACGCATGCATGCATACATACATACATACATACATACGTACGTACATACACACACACATACATACATACATACATACATACACACACACACACACACATACATGCATACATACACACACACATACATACATACATACATACATACGTACGTATATACATACACACATACATGCATACATACATACATGCATACATACACACACACATACACACACACACACACACACACACACACATACATACATACATACTTGTATCTTTGTTTCCGGTGTATGTGTGACAGCGCGCGGCACCTGGTTTTTATTGAGATAAGGATATGGTTGGGGTGCCATCGATTTAGAAATGATGGTTGCCTGGAAGCAGAAAGAGCGACACAGACCCGTGTTGGGGACACTCTGGGTAGAGCAGTGGGGACATCCCGCTGACTACAATTTAATTTATTTTACACCCCCTACAAATTATTTTAATTACGGGGGGAAGTTAACCCCTTCACTGCTTGCCAATGCTTTGCCGGCATTATACGAGGGTAAGTCTGTGGCACATCTCCGGCGCGCGCGGCACGATGCGTTATGTGACGACGCCGTGTCCCCCTCCCGCAGACTGCGACTGCCACGTCACGGGCACCGAGGGCAACGCGTGCCGCAAAGACCCCCTCATCGGAGCCTGCATCTGCAGACCCAACTTCCAGGGGGACACCTGCGAGGTGTGTGCCCCCGGGCACCACGGCCCCAACTGCCAGGGTGAGTACAGGTATCCACCCTGTTCCCGCGGGTTATAAGCGGCTCTGGGGACACGGGGGCCTGGGCGTGCTTCACATGCCATGAAACATACGTGTTGGAAATAACTTGGGCATTCACTTCCTTACTCTAAGATGTTGCTGACTCGGCCGCGAGATTATTTTGATGTACCGCTCTTCGCCTCTCTCTACTTCTCCCTTTCACGCTCTCTCTCTTCTTTCAACTCTTTCCCCCTCTGTCCCTATCATTTCTTCTCATTATTATTCCCCCTTACTTTTCTCTGTTCCCCTATGAACTTTTTTTTTTCTCTCCTTCGCCTCTTTCATCCCTTGATGGATCCCACTGCTCTTGTCCATCACTACAATAGAGATTTTGGGTCCGCAGTGGGTACGATGGCTCCTGTGCGTGTACGACGCCTCCCCTCACACCACCACACCCATTGGTTAGACAGATCTATTAAGAGAATTGAAGAAGAAGCGTTGCAGGCTTAAACGGCGCTGGTGGAGGTCTGGCAGGGTGGAGGATGAGCTGAAACTGATTGACTACATCACAAAATACCAGTACTAGTAGGAAGTCAGGGTTTCTGTCACGTGAGATCATGGCAGCGGACAACAGACCATCTCAGCTCTTCCGCCCCGTGGAGAGGCTCGGCAAACCAGCAGCAGTCTCGTGAAGCCTTTTCACAGTCCCGTAGTGATGATTTTATTCTCCTCTTCTCTGATAAAGTAAACTCCGTCCACGCTGGGTTCCCGACTGTGCTACCTAATGTGTCAGGGTTCTAGGCAGGAAAATGCAGGTTCTCTGGCTTTATGGACTAGCTTTGACCATCTGGATGCAGAAGACATTGTGTAAACAATCCACGGGGTTGCGTCCCACTACCTGTGATTTGGACCCAGTTTCTTATGCTGTGTTGATGCAATCGGGCCAGTGTTTGCCCAAACACTCATTGCTCTTTGCAGATAGGGATCTTTCCAGAACCGCTGAAGGAAGCAGTCATCAGACCTCTTCTAAAAAAATCTGTTATTAGACCCAGATTACATGGCTACCTTGCCTGTATCAAACCTTCTTTTCCTAGGGAAGGTTATTGAGAAAGTGGTTGCAACCCAACTGGAAACCCGTCCATTAACCCATGAAATGTATGACCCGTACCAGTCAGGATTCAGAAGACGGCAGAGTACTGAAACAGCTCTGGTTCATGCGCTTAATGATCTCCCGATGGTGAAAGACCGAGGTGACTGTTCAATCTTAGTACTCGACCTCTCTGCAGCACTTGATACCATGGACATTAATGGAGTGCCTGAAGGATTTCCGTGGATTGGGTGGCACAGTTCTCAGCTGGTTCAGATCCTCTCTCACTGGCAGGTCACAGAGAGTATCTTCAGGAGTGTCCTCCTCTGCACCCCTGCCCCTGTCAAGTAGAGTCCCACAGGCTTCTACCCTATCTCCTATGTTGCTCGCAGTGTACATGCAGCCACTAGGTGACATAATCAGACGGCATGGCCCGGGTTATCACTGGTATGCAGTTGACACTACTTGTCCTTTGCACCAGACACTAAGGCCCATTATCAGTCTTCAATAGATGTTCATTAGCGCTCCTAGAGTGGATGACGGCCAGTTGGTTGAGGTTGAATACTGATAAGACAGAAGTGCTCATGGTGGATGCTCACCATCGGAAGACAACAAGACTGGAGCTAGATCAGCACACTGCTAAACTCTGTCCGTTTGCGGAATCTTGGTGCTGTCCCTGACTGTGACTTGACCCTTAAACATCAGATGTCAGCCGTGATCAAATCTTCATTCTTCCACCTAGAGAACATAGCCAGGATTAAGCCCTTGCTCCCCCCCCCCCAGAGGATCTTACTGCGCTTGTCCATGCCTTTGTGTTCTCACGCCTGGACTACTGCAATGCACTCTACCTGGGTCACCCGGAAACAGCGCTTTATCACCTGCAGCTGGTGCAGCATACAGCAGCCAGTTTGTTAACTAACCAGACTTGTTCTTACCACATGACGCCTGTTCTCCGTTCTCTGCACTGTCTGCCTGTCAACTGGGGAATTTATTTCAAGATTGGCTTGTTGACATTCAAAGCCGTACATGCCCCGGGTACCAGCTATCTGAAGGAGTGTAGGGAACTATAAAGCTCTTTCGCTCATTTCGATCTGCAGATGAAGGGTTCCTAACAGTTCCCAGAATCCCCGTGACTTCCGTTGGTGCCCGAGCTTTTAGCCACGCTGCTCCCACTCTCTGGAACAATCTGCCTCGAACAGTTTGAGAGGCCCCTCTCTCTCCTTCTCCCCTTTCTGTAACTGGGAATTATATAAATTAAGTTATTATTTAGATTTTGCTCTTTCCTCTTTCTCCCCCCTCTCTTTCCCTTTTTAACACCCCTTGTTTTTCCTCTCACCCCTTCTCCTCGGTCCCTCTCCCCTCTCCCCCCCTCAGGGTGTCATTGCTCCGGGCCTGGCATGTTTGATGGAACTTGTGACCGGGACAGCGGGCAGTGCATGTGCCGGAGTGGGTTTGAAGGCCTCTCGTGTAATACGTGTGCTCCTGGCTTCTTCAACTACCCCCTCTGCCAACGTGAGTACTTCACCGCACCCGCCCCCACTAAATCATCTGACAGGCGATAATACCATGAGGATTCACAGTCCACAGGCCTATGAACATTACATCCAAGATACAGACACCTGGTGCGGAAACACACTAACACTGGGTGACTGACACGGTGTAACCATCAGACACTGTGCGACTGACACGGTGTAACCATCAGACACTGGGTGACTGACACGGTGTAACCATCAGACACTGTGCGACTGACACAGTGTAACCATCAGACACTGTGCGACTGACACGGTGTAACCACCAGACACTGGGTGACTGACACGGTGTAACCATCAGGCACTGGGTGACTGTCACGGTGTAACCATCGGACACTGGGTGACTGTAACCACCAGACACTGGGCGACTGACACGGTGTAACCACCAGACACACTGGGTGACTGACACGGTGTAACCATCAGACACTGGGTGACTGACACGGTGTAACCACCAGACACTGGGTGACTGACACGGTGTAACCACTAGACACACTGGGTGACTGACACGGTGTAACCACCAGACACTGGGTGACTGACACGGTGTAACCACCAGACACTGGGTGACTGACACGGTGTAACCACCAGACACTGGGTGACTGACACGGTGTAACCACCAGACACTGGGTGACTGACACGTGTAACCACAGGACACTGTAGGACTACACGGTGTAACCACTCGACACTGGTGACTGACACGGTTGTGAACCATCGGTACACTGGTGCGACTGACATCGTGTTGTAACCCATCAGGAGACCACTGGTGGACTGACACTGTGTACCACCGACACTGGTGGACTGACACGGTGTTGCTAACCATCAGCGCACTGGGTGATGTCACGGTGTAAACCACCGACACGGTGATGAACGTGTGTTGTGTAAACCACCAGCACACTGGTGACTGACACGTGTTGTAACCACACAGAACACTGGGTGACTGACAACGGTGTTTGTAACCACTCAGACCACTGGGTGACTGACACGGTGTAACACAGACACGGGGTGCTGACCGGTGTGTACCACAGACACCTGGTGAGACTGACACGTGTAACACAGAAACACTGGCGTGACTGACGGTGTAACCAACAGCAAAACTGGGTGAACTTACACGGTGTAACCACCAGTAACACTGGGTTGACGACACGGTTGTAACCACCAGACACTGTGGTGACTGACACGTTGTAACACCAGGACACTGGGTGACCGTGACACTGTGGTAACACAGACACTGGGTGAACTGCACGGTGGTAACCTACCAGGACATGGCGCTGACCTGACACGGTATACCACAGACCTGGGCGACTGGACAACGTGGTGTAACCACCAGACACTGGGCTGACCTGACAACGGTACCATCAGACACTGGTGACTGACACGGTTGTTGTGCACACCACAGAACCTGGGCTGACTGAACCGGTGTAAACCACAGAAACGCACGACGTTGAACCTAACGGGTGACTGACAGGTAACCACCAGACACTGGTGACTGAAGGTAACCCGAGACACTGGGTCTGGACACTGTTGTAACCACCGACACACTGGGTGAATGACACGGTGTTTAACATTCAGACACGGGGTGAACTGACACGGTGTAACATC
Source organism: Ascaphus truei (assembly GCA_036426205.1). Lineage (NCBI taxonomy): Eukaryota > Metazoa > Chordata > Amphibia > Anura > Ascaphidae > Ascaphus > Ascaphus truei. The sequence continues at coordinate 62,361 of WSYH01001644.1, forward strand.
AGAAAACGGGCGACTGACACGGTATAGCGTGTCCCATTGTATAGTGGGGGGTGCAGCGGTAGTCACATGTATCCAGTGTGTGGTTGCAGCTCTCACAGTGTATCAGTGTGGTTAGTGCAGCTGTGTCACATTGTATCAGTGTGTGAGTGCAGCTGTGTCACATTGTATCAGTGTGTTAGTGCAGCTGTGTCACATTGTATCAGTGTGTTGGTGCAGCTGTGTCACATTGTATCAGTGTGTGAGTGCAGCTGTGTCAAATTGTATCAGTATGCAGCTGAAACCCTCCGTGTCTCCTCAGTGTGTGGGTGCAGCTGTGTCACATTGTATCAGTGTGTTAGTGCAGCTGTGTCACATTGTATCAGTGTGTGGGTGCAGCTGTGTCACATTGTATCAGTGTGTAACTGAAACTCTCTCCGTGTCCCCTCAGTGTGTGAGTGCAGCTGTGTCACATTGTATCAGTGTGTAGCTGAATCTCTCCGTGTCCCCTCAGTGTGTGGTTGCAGCTGTGTCACATTGTATCAGTGTGTAGCTGAATCTTTCCGTGCCCCCTCAGTGTGTGAGTGCAGCTGTGTCACATTGTATCAGTGTGTAGCTGAATCTCTCCGTGTCCCCTCAGTGTGTGGTTGCAGCGGTGTCACATTGTATCCGTGTGTGGACGCAGCTGTGTCACATTGTATCAGTGTGTAGCTGAAACTCTCTCCGTGTCCCCTCAGTGTGTGAGTGCATGTCACGATGGGCACAACTATTAACACATTTATATTTTGTGGATCCCAATTGAGCATACAAGTTGAGCAAAATAAATTGTCATTTATTTCCTTGATAGACAGACACACGACAACCTTAGAATACACTTAATAAAAACACTTACTGAATAGAGAAACGGGATAGAATGTCCAGAAAGGTGCAAAGCACCAGAAGATTGTCCTTTAAAATGTAGTCCTTTTGCAAGGGCGCAAATTGCCAGCCCAATTTTTCTGTGAAAGTGCAAAGTCTTTTCTGGTTCTTTTGGGGTTCGTTCTGGAATCCCCAGGGCTAACGAAATCCTGAAGCAGGGCTAGTTTCCTTGTTGCGATGTTTTTAACCCCTTGCGTTCTGGAATCGTAGCCGCTGTACTTAGATCTTATCCGCTTGAAGAAATCAGGTAACAACCACACAGGGATGAGGGTTACAGGCCTCTTTAAGAACAGGGGCCCTTGGAGTTTTACATTAGCCTCATCCCATTGGCATGTGGGAAAATCCTATAGCCAGCCCAGGTAACTCTGAGCATGCTCAGTTAGCAGCTTGGTAGCACTGCTGAGTAAAAATGGGCCACTCATTTCTGGGGACGCAACGTCTGGAGTTTGGTCCCAAGGTGTGAAAAATCCAGGATGAGTAACAGGATCTGGTACTCAGAAACACTTTTAAGACTCTGGGGTCTTTCATCCCCCAGACCCATAGGCATCGCCTCAACAGGGGGCTCATGTATGCATAACATTTGTTCCTTAATGCATTACAAAGGCAGGCAGAAAAAATAGCATCCTGCCTGTACATTTCAAAACTGCAACAGAAAGGAACTTCATCAAAAATATATGTTTCACTTATGACAAAGTTATATTTTTAATATGTGTGTGCTTGGGGGGGTTGCACTGAGGCTGCACACCAAAAATCAGGGTGCTGGCTCACTCCGTTCCTGACTTAGCAGTCTTAATGGAACGGCTCCTGTGATTCAGAACTGCAGGTAGAGACTAGCCTACAAAAAGGGGACAACAATGCATATAGGGGAAAATGGTACATGGGAACATCATATAAAATTAAATCCTTCATCCCCAATACGAAATAGGGGTAACCAGCCGAGCACACTGCCTTTATTAATGCGCTAATTACCCCCATTTTTGCCACGGTGCAGCTGTGTCACATTGTATCAGTGTGTGAGTGCAGCTGTGTCACCTTTGGTATTTGGTGGGACGCCTTTGGAGCCGAGACGTCCGTGATGCCCGGTGTCATGAAAAACGGACATCACATAAGTCATTGGACCGCCACGCAATTTTAAAGTGCCATGAGCAACGGGACTGATTTTATGGGCCGGAGGACAGGTCCGCGATGTCCCGTTGTCATGACAACGTTGACGCCCGCGTGACGTCTGTAAAACACAGGCCATTGTGAAGTCGCTGCGACCCTGTGGCCGGGGAGTAGATTGAGGGGCGAGACAGGTCGGATGATGCCGCAATCATGCGCACGGAGATATTTTTGCTGGGTTAAACCGTTAGCCTGGACATATGTGGCTGATGAAACCGCCCGTCTCGGGGTCTCAACGCGAGGTGACCGGGTCCCGGCAACCTGCCCGGATGGGTAACATGGCGGGGCTCGGCCGGGGCCTCTGCATTCTCTTACCTTACTCTCTTCGCGATGTCTTCCTGCAGTGTCCCACATCATTGCGCCCACGACGGGCAAGATGATTGCACGTTGCCCTGACAACAGGGAGTCCCGGTTGTCATGGGCAAACAGGTCGGGAACCATGAGGGGGACGTACTTGTTGTCATAACGTGGACGCCAGCATGACATCCAGATTCCCCAGTTGTACCCACGCCGCAATGCCATTGGACGTGCCCCGGACGCCACGATGAGGGACAGCTGCAGGAGGAGATCGCGAATGAGAGTAAGGTAAAAGCCAACCTAATGGGTTTGCTGGTCTGTGCATCCCGAACCCCCCACCCCTACGAATCCGCACCAGTCAGTAATATCAGTGATGAGCAGTGGTGTGGGAATAGCCGTATTCTAATTGGTTGCTCCGGGTGTGGGCGAGTAGGTGCACGCTCCGTGACCTTAGAGCTGCAGAATTGGGAACCTCTTAATAAGCACTGGGCAGCAGAACCAGATAGTCGTGTGAGGGAGGGAAGCGGGTGGTCAGGGCACGCACAGGCCCCAATGTGCTATACTATCCCGCGACGGACAAACAAGTCACACAGCAGAACATCCTCCACCGCCAATGACCACAGACCACGTTGTGGGGTTCAGGACAAAAGGCTCCCCGAAAGTGTCTGACGGGACGGTGACAAATGCCGGCTCAGAATGGGGGGGTAAGAGATCTTCTTGGTTGTTCAGAACAGCGCGGTGAGAGCGGTGAGAGAGGGGGAGAATAAACCATCCGGCAGAATACTTTCAGCGGGGGCAGAAACGCAATGGTAAACATCCCACAGGAAGGAAGAAAGTGCTCAAATAGCGGTCAAGTGTGAGTAGTATTCAGCAGGGGTCCCACCTTGGCGGAAGGTTGCATGCGTGGGACGCAAACGGTTTTGGCTGAATAAGTACTCACACTTGACCCGATTTGGAGGCGCTCTCTCTTCTGCTTGTTTTCGATAAGCGGAGAGGTGCAGTGTTCTGAAAACCCTTCCCGGAGGTTAGCCAGGCACGGGGCGCTGAGTTTAAACTGCCCCGTGGGTATTGCGGGCTTGCACAGCCTTTAAGCCAACCATAGCTAGACAGGGCCGCCAAGTTTGGGGGAGAAGGGAAATCACTGTGAAGGGAGGAAGCTAAAAGTGATTTGTTTTTTTTTTAATGAGCAGGACTCATTCTTATGGAACATTTTAACCCATTTGCTACCAGAGAGCACGAGTTGCTGGAATCTTTCTAACCGCACACGGGTGTTAAAGGAAGAACTCCACTCAACACATCGACATTGTAATTACAATTCGATATCTCAGCGGAGATGGAGAGAGTGAGCTTCATTACTCCACATTGCATGCCTAATAAAGGAAGGAGTTAGCTGACAGCCTACCCCCCCTCACCCCCGCCCATACTGCAGCCCAGGACATTCCCCAGCATGCAGAGGCCCGCGGCCCTCGCTGAAAACGCACCCTTAGCACTCAGGGGAAACGGGAACCCACAGATGAACTTGACAGTTGGCAACAAGCACTGCAATTTCCCCTCTCTATAAACGACATAGTCCGTAAACGCTGTGCGCTACCCCGGTTCACATAAACGGAGACGACTCGGAAGAGGTAGGGCGACGGGACTTGTTGAAGGTCCAGCACGGACCTATGGTCGGGGAGAACGGAGAGCACACAGGAGATCGATCTAGGGCACTCTCCAGCCGCGCCGAAACACGGTCCAGCTGGCGCAGCGCTTCTACGCCAACAGCACTGCGTTTCAGGCCGTTTCTAATAAACCGCGGAAGACTCCCTTAATACAATTCTGGTGATACGAAGTCCGGTTCATCGCTGTGGCCCGGGATTACCCCCAATTCTTAATCGCAGATTTCATATAGAACTTTTAATAGTACAAGTAAATTGCAACCTTCGAGAATGTAGAACAATTAAAAATCTGGCAGAAACACAAAGATTGGGTCTCCTGAATAAAAATATTCACATTACCCACATTTTTTCCGGGGGAGCCATTGGTACCGTCCTGGAAAACCGTTTGACAACACCACGAGTTAAGATGTTCCTTTATTTTTATTTTCATCTTAGAGTGCGTGTCCCCACTGTCAAATGTCCCCCAAAATGCGTATCCTGTATGGGGGAATCTGGGCATGATCTCCCTCCAGCTGAAGTTTCTCAAACTCCAGTGGGTTGTAGCCAAAACGGGCCATCGGCCGTCGGGGGTCTGCTCGTCCCCACCTCGAACTGCAAGTGGTGAAGGTCAGGAGAGTAATGATTACTCACCGGCTGGGGGGCGACACAGAGGAGGTGCAAATAAGAGTCAACGAGGAGGTAATGTGGGGGTAATATAATATAAGTCAATATCCAAAAAAAAAGGGAGGATTAGAGCGCGCGTAGAGCGAGTGTACTAAAAGAGTAATTATATAGGGCTCACAAATGTACTCGAAGCCGCACGCCAGGGCGAGAGCATTTGGACCGCTGTCGAGTGCTACCTGGGCGGGGGTTCGGCGGCATGTTTCCATTGCTAGACTCCAGAAAAAAAATGGGCGCGTTGGCGGCCACCACGTACAGTGACGCTGGGTTGATAACGCCGTGGGTCCCAGTACCTGACGCCGCGTGGCCATTTTATCAGGACCGTGCAGGGGAAAAAACATGTACAATTGCAGGAGGGAGAAGACGGAGAGCCGCACCACGGCGCCTGGGACCCCCCGGCCAAAAGGTAAGAGTCGTGAGGGGGGGGGGGTGAGGGGAGTTACTGTTGGGGGGGGGGTTAGTGGTTAATTAATGTAACGTTATTTCATATTAGGCTTTTACCCCCAAATGGACATTACAGCACGCGCGCGAGTACCTAGAACAGGAAGTTACAAACGTCCCTGCCGCAGAGCTAACACTCTTTATATTATTAGAGCCACACACATATAGATCTTCACTTATCGGGACCGGTGTCCTTGCGGACCGACACACTCACTCATTACACCTGGACCTGGAAGTTTGGCCGGGCATGGCACGCAACGTCGTGCTCATGGCATGCCAAACCAACCGGAGCGCCTCGAGTTGTCACATGGGCATCCTAAAAGGGGCAAGAAACTGGTGTAACTGCCCATTGCAAAGCTTAGAACCGAGGGAGCGCCATGACACCGTTGCCACCCAGGGAAGAAGGATTATTTATGGAGCATTAAGGGAGGCACGGGAGGGAACAGAGACACACGCCCCCCCCCCCAACGAAACAACAAGGAAGACATCCCATCTATTTACAACTAGAGGAATGTGCAGATTAGAAAAGAAAGGTCTCATCCGATCTGTATCCGGACAGAGCCACCCAGCCTCTCCAATGGAAATGTAGCCACTAACATGAAGCTGGTGGGAGGAGCAGACATCCAGTACAGGGGGTCTGTGCGCCCCCTCAAAACCGAATCAGGATTACTGGTAAATAACAGTTGTGCCATTAAGCAGCTATTTTGTTCAGCCCAGGTTCTGTGCTTGATGTTATGACGCAGCATGCAGCCACACATGGACGGCGAATCTGGGAAGCCACATATTGGAGGCTTGTATCTATCGGCAGCACACAGAGGGGACCTTCTTCAGGGGGGGAACCACAACGTTGGGGGACTTGTAACAGCAGTAGTGCAATTAAAAATGATCTTTTCCCTAACGTAGTGTGGTGCTGGAATACTAACTTATGTCTTCTACTGTGCACACCAGGAAAAAATGCTCCTGGAGAGGCTCTTAGATGTGGGTGGTGTAGTGTGTGTGTTGTGTGTGGTGTTGTTGTGGGTGTGTGGGTTGAATGTGCTGTGGGTGTGGTGTGTGTGTGTTTTGTGTGTGGGTGTTTTGTGTGAGTGGAGAGTGTGTGTGGTGTGGTGTGTGTGTGTGGTGTTGCTGTGTGTGGATATGCAATTGTGTGTGTGTGGTGTGTGGTGTGTGTGTGGGGGTGTTGTGAGATATTCCGATTCTGGTTTGCAGATGAGTGGCGATTCAGCCAGATGCGGTTAACGGGAAAGATGATTAAAGGGATCGGTACCCACCCTGACAGAACAAAGTAGGTGTTGGCATCCAGGTTGTAGTAGCCGTCTTGCAGGCTGTTGCGCCGTGGGATGCAGCAGATGTTGGGCTTGCAGAGCATTTACCGCTGACCTGAGAGAAATACAGCCAACAATGAGCAATAGTGCCTGCGGCCCCCCCGTCCCAGCACACCAAAGCGTTAACGGGAACCACTATTGGTCCGGAGGAAAGTTTGTAATATGAGTCCGGGGAAGGGTGTGGGGAGGGGAGGAGAAGGGAGGTGGCTCAAATGGGTAGGCGGCGCGGTGGAGCGATTCATGGAGGGGTGAGGATTAGGGGTGAAGGGTCCAGGGGGTGGTGAGGAGGGGGTGAGGCTTAGGGGGTGAAGGTTGGCAGGGGAGTGGGGGAATGGGAGGTGCAGGCGTCTGGGGGTGGGAGGAGGGGCAAAGGGGGGTAGAGGAAGGGGGAGGGTGAGCAGAGGGGGTTGAGGAGTGAGGGGGAGTGAGCGGAGTGATGGGATCGCGGGGAGGAGTAGGGTCGGTCTGGGTGGGTGGGGAGTGGGAGGGATAGGGTGGTGTAGGGTGTCGGTGTGTGGAGGGGGTGTGGTGTGGGCCGGTTGGTGTGTAGGGGTGTAGGGGACTCGGGTTGTAGGGGGGCTCGGGTGTGGGGCTCGGGTAGTGGGGCTCGGTTGTGGGGGCTGGGTGTGGGGGGCTCGGGGTGGTAAACACACAGCACAGCACAGTAGGCTCGCTATGGGATTGACCTATGACGTCCCCGGAAGCGTACAGACGTTGACACATAGTTGATCTCTAATAACAAAACCAAATCGGCAGATGGCATTCGATCCGCTTTAACCCTTGTCTACGCTTGACACTATGCAAGCTGGTTCTCCAGCCGACGAGAAAGGGTAACAAAATAAACACAATGTACCAGGCAGAAATAAGTGCAATTTCTGGGGTCAAAAACAGACACAATGACGCATCACAGGGGAAATACCATTGAAAAGCAATAAATAATAATAAGAATAATAATATTATTATATTATTTAATTATTATTACATCTGGGCAGTAATTAACGGCTTTGGACTGGAACACGCACTCAGCCCTCAGCCCCAGCCTCAGCACTCAGCATTCGCACTCAGCCCCCGCCCTCAGACACCAGCCCAGCCCCCAGCCCTCAGCCTCGCCCCAGCACTCCAGCCATCAGCAACTCAGCCCTACAGCACTCAGCCCTCCTTCACGTTTCCTCTGCTGGGTGATATATGTGACTGGAAATCGGAGGCATCCATGGAAACAGCGACAAAGCAGCAAGATTATAAAGAAAAGCAAAAAGGTAACGCCGCGTCCCTCAACCTGCTGACATTGCTCCACACTCCGTTTATCGCCTCCTCTGAGTCACAGCGACAACCTGCGGGGCGCAGCAGAGCGAGGAAACGGTAGGGGTATAATGCCACATATGCCTGCCAGGGTCTGGGCAAATGGACAGACGGACGCGGGCACGTGCACCGACCAATGCGTTGTGCTCTGTGCACCGTGGGGTTGTTCCGGTGCTAGGTTTCCAGTACAGGGGTTTACATTTGTCGCAGGCGGCGACCTTCCACATTTTGCGGCACTCACAAGGAACCCTGAAGGACAGGGAGACAACCGGAGCGAGGGGTCAGCAGCACACCAGGGACTCTGCATCTTTCCCCCGCGAGGGAGGGATGAAGAAGCCGACCATTCCAATACCATTCATGGAAAAGTGCTACCCGCACGCACCCTCTGCTGCTTCCCTCCCACTGCACCACCACGCTTGGACCCCACCCCCCAACATCCTTACAGGGCCAGAGGAAACACCCATCCTTAATAAGCCCTCTCCGGTTCTCCTCTCTCCCACTGACAGCTGTCACCCGGATTGCCAACAGAGGAAACGCTGGCTGCCTGCTCCGGGAAAAGCAGCTGTGGCATCTCCGTGACCCCCACGATGGTGTGGAAGGATCAGGGACCTTCCCCATATCTCCCCCGTCATCGCTGGTGTAAACAAAAACTCAGCAACTGCTCCCGAGCCCCAGCCGAATCCCCACGGAGTCCTCCCACTATAGAATTCCCCATCTCCCCGTCACCCGATTAATACACTCCCCCTGAAGTACTGTATTGTGAGCTAATTAAATAGGATGGACAGGGACCCCCAGATATCGCTCCGCCAAAGAACCCAATCACTCCCAAAATTTATATATGGTGTTGAATTGATTGGTGATGGGGTGTTTACGGGATGATTTTGGTGTGTGGATCGAGGCATGCGGCCATTTTAATTCCCTGGGAGGCAAATCTTGATGCGAACGAGGTTCCAAATTGCAATAGTGTGTAAAAAAGACGACCTATTAAACACAGAGCGAAAGGACGTCTGAATGGTACACATTCTTGTTTTACCATGGAGAAGAGGCAATTGTTGATTAAATTCGCAGAAAGCAAAACTCACCACCTGACCTTCCTTACAGACTAACATATCTGCACATTTTGACCCCCATTCAATATGCTGTAAGTCTTTCCCGGTGCTGGATAAGAGTCCAGGCCCATTCAAATGTATGGGGCTAAAATCTTCTCCGACACGAGGAAGACGGTGCACATAGAAGACCAGGCAGGACAATTCGCTGCTCCGCATTCGCGATAACGCACAAAGTGGCGTAGTGTGTCCCTGCAGACATGGTAACATTCAGAGCTCCATCAGGGGGGACACGCGGGGGAGAGGAACGGAAGGGTCACAAGGTCCCACTGCAAAAACAAGAGGGGAGGAGGGACTTCAGGGATGCAGCGCAGGTCCTGGAGAGCTCATGTACCACATGAGAATCATCCCACGGGCCATGTACAAGCGCATACAGGCGCACCTTAAGGTTGAGGAGGAAAAAGAGATTTCACCAGCAACAAAGGAAAGGGTTTCTTTACAGTAAGGGCAGAGTACAGTGTGGGATTCATACCCCTGGAGACTTGATGATGGCAGATACAATGGATCAGTTCAAAAAAAGGTTGACATTGTTTAGAAAGGAACGGTATACAGGGATATACCAATAATATACAGGTGTTGACCAGGAGTAAGTAAACTGATTGCCCAATTCTTGGATCAGAAAGGAATTTATTTTCCCTAATGAGATATCATTGGATGAGATGACACAGGGGCGTTGGTGTCTCTTCCTCTGGATCAATAACGGTAGTACGGATATAGGATAAATGATCTGTTGTCTAAATGTAACCACAGGTTGAACTTAATGACGTACGTTTTGTTTTTCAACTTCATCACTATGTCATTATTTCCCAGGTGCAAACTGGGCCAAAGAATGGCACCTGCTTTAGCAATAGGGGAAAAGGCCGTGCTTCAGCGAAACTCCATTCCTTGACAAATCCTGTGCTGTTTTTTTTTTTGTTGCAGGCGGGAGACTTCAGTAATAAGCCCACGGAATGAATGAAGAACGTCTGTAATACGGGATTTAACCAATAGGCCCGCCACCCCGCAAGCTCATCCCCTGTCTCCACTGGTCAGGAATGCAGAGGCCCATATGTACTAAACATTGCTATTCCATAAACCACAGTCACGGCACATTACTGGGCCATTCATGGAGTAGGCGGTGGTAAGGGGCCTGGCAGCACCAGCCGTGCGTGTGGAATAAGTTGGTTTATTCTCTCCAGGTATATAGTGTCGCAGTGACATAGTAGTAACTCTGATATCCCTCTCCGTGACCCGCGCAGGGTTTAGGATGGTACCTTCGCAGTTGGGGAATCCATAGGTGCCGAGCACAGAGTACAGCGCCGGCCATGCCGACGGCGGCGGGGACGGCAGCTGACCTGCCCACTCTGCGGTCACATGCTCCGTGCAGGGACCCTCCGCCCGAGCAGTGACAACGTTGCAGGCAGAAAACACAGCCGGATATAACAACACGCGACTCTGACGTTGCAACTACAGTGTACGCTGCGTCTATTGTGAAGGACACCGGGGTTAAAACGCGGCGTGGGCTTGCCACCGTTGCAGGATGATTGCAAGGGTACGCAGGCACCAGATCTTATTTGGGTACAGGTTCTGATATCAGATGGTCCTCAGCCAAAACCTGTAATGTTGCCCGGGACAGTAATACGAGCTCGGATCATGTCCCAGGGGTGTGAGGTTTCGGCTATGGGTGGGGGTTTGTCACACTCTAAAATTAGGGGCTCCCAGAGAGAGTGAATCCCCTCACGCACTGGAAGTCCTGCCCGTTACCCAAGGAAGGCGCCTTATTAGTTATATGGCCCCGGATGTGATTAAACAGCAGCTGCAGAGCACCACGGACGCCCGGCGTCCCACTTCACATGTATGTAGCTCGCAGAGCGCCGTGGCCTCCGGAAGCACACGGGGCATAACCAGGACTCACTCGTGCAGGTAGGGTGCCGTATATAATCCCGGAGCGCACTGGTTGCAGGGGACCCCGGTGTAACTGAGGGCGACACGTTACGTGACCGTGGGAGAGCAGCGGTTGTCCAGGAGCCCCGAGGATCGCGAAGAGCACGCTGCAGAGAAACACCCAAGTAAAATCCCCCCTGAAACAGGCTTTCAGCATTCAAGAGAGCTCTGCCTCCTACAACGCAGACCCTTGCCAGGTCTACCATGTTAAATGCTGTGGTGGTGTTCGGGGGCCTAACTCCAGCCTCAAGAACCCCCCCCCGCCCCCCAAAAGGCAGGTTTAAGGAATCCAGTGTCAGCACAAGCGGCTCATCAGTGGCCTGAAACCGACCTGTTGGGGGTCCTGAGGAGTGCAGAGTTGAGCCACCTGCTCTATACCCCAGTAAGTAACCGGCATTAGAATTCCTACTCGTTGTGAAGCGATCATATAGGGAGTAACGTGTGTCTCCATTAGCGAGTCTACTTCAAACCCTCAACACGCGTTGTAATAATACCCGCGGTAAAGAACGCCTCGCCTTGAAAACCCCCCCTTCTTTTATGGTATAGGACATTTGGCTCCAGCCGTTTTGGCCGCGACCAAATCGCAGCGGGCGCTCAGCCACTAATCACCTCACCGCCGGGACAATCTCTCCGCCGGCCGCTTCGCCTCCAAGTACATCTCTAACGCTACCACCTACCATAAAAACTTTCACCCCCTACCTTAAATCCCTTAATACTTAACCCTGTACTAACACTACCCCCGACTCCTAAAACCCCTATCCTCGACCAACTACCTAACTCAATAAATTAACCCTAACGTAACTTGGCGAAACGCCAGTGGATGAGCGGATGCGTGCAAAGGGACGGGTCCAAGCGGGCCGAATGCGCCGGAGACTTCGTGCGCAGCGAAACGGCGACCCCACATGTCCCATTCCGCTTTCATATGGTGGGCAGCAGGGGCGTCTCCGGAGCTGAAAACGAGGAAGCTGCCGCCGGACCCTACAGAGGTTTAAATCAGGCATCACCCGGCCAATAGGAAGACAACGGATGATGTCACAGCTTCTAATTGGTCCTTCGTGACGTGGGAGATTTAAACCCATTTGTTTTGCCGGGAGGGGACTGGGTGGCCGGCACATTCCCTGGTGGTAGCATGTCGGAAGCAGGGGGTCCCCTGGGAAGACCTACATTGGAAGAATGGGTATGTGAGCAGGTTGTGTACCTTGGCAGTAAGGGTAGGAGTGATCTCCCCAATGCACTGCTCAACCTGGGACCGTCATTTCAGGTCTACAAGAAGCAAACGGCCATCGGCACAGCCTTCTGGTAATAGTGCCCAAGGGACTCACCCACACACCAGTAGAGGAAAACACGGGAGAGTTTTCAGCTACACACTGAACAATGTGACACAGCTGCACTCACACACTGAGGAGACACGGATGAGAGGTTCGCTACACACTGACACAATGTGACACAGCTACACCCACACACTGATACACTGTGACACAGCTGCACTCACACATGATACAATGTGACACGGCTGCATCACACACTGAGGAGACACGGAGAGTTTAGCTACACACTGAACAATGTGACAACAGCTGCATCCACACACTGATACAATGTGACACAGCTGCATCCACACACTGATACAATGTGGACCGCCGCCACACACTGATACATGTGAACAGCTGCAACACAAACTGAGGAGACACAGAGAGTTTCAGATACCACTGATACAATGTGCACGATGCACTCACACACTGATACCAATGTGACACAGCTGCACGCACACAGTGTACAAGTAATACAGCTGCACCCACACATGGGAGACACAGAGCGTTTCAGCTACCACACTGATACAATGTGACACAGCTGCACTCACACTGATACAATGTGACATTAACACTGATACAGTGTGACACAGCGCACTCACACACTGATACAATATGACACAGCTGCACTCTCACACTGAGGAGACACGGAGGAGAGTTTCAGCTACACACTGATACAATTGTGACACAGCTGCACTCACACACTGATACAATGTGACACAGCTGCACTCACCACTGATACAATGTGACACAGCTGCACTCACACACTGAGGAGACACGGAGAGGATTCAGCACACACCGATACATTGTGACACAGCTGCACCCACACACTGATACATGTGACACTTACACACGATACATGTGACACAGCTGCAATCACACACTGATACCCAATTGCCACAGCTGCACTCACACATGAGGAGAACACGGAGAGTTTCAGCTACACACGATACAATGGGCACAGCTGCACTCACACAATGATACAATGTGACACAGCTGCACCAACACACTGATACAATGTGACAGCGCACTCAACACACTGTACATGGGACACAGCGCATCAACACATGAGGAGACACGGAGAGATTCAGCTACACACCGATACATTGTGAACAGCTGCACCCCACACACTGATACAATGTGACACTTACACACTGATACAATGTGACACAGCTGCAATCACCAATGATACAATATGCCACAGCTGCAACTTCACACAGCTGAGGAGACAGGGAGGAGTTTCAGCTACACAATGATACAATGTGGATTGTATCAGTGTGTGAGTGCAGCTGTGCCACATTGTATCAGTGTGTAGCTGAAACTCTCCGTGTCTCCTCAGCTGTGTGAAGTTGCAGCTGTGGCATATTGTATCAGTGTGTGATTGCAGCTGTGTCACATTGTATCAGTGTGTAAGTGTCACATTGTATCAGTGTGTGGGTGCAGCTGTGTCACAATGTATCGGTGTGTAGCTGAATCTCTCCGTGTCTCCTCAGTGTGTGAGTGCAGCTGTGTCACATTGTATCAGTGTTGGTTTGATGCGCCTGTGTCACTGTATCAGTGTGTGGTGGCAGCTGTGTCACATGTTCTGTGTGTGTAGGCATCTGTGGCCACATTGTATCAGTTGTGTCGCTGAAACTCCTCCTGTCTCCTCCTGTGTGGTTGCGCTGTGGTCAGTGTATCAGGTTGGTGATTGCATCTGTGTCACTTGTATCAGTTTAAGTGCCGCTTGTATCAGTTGTGTGGGTCAGCTGTTGTCACAATGTCATCGGTTGTGTAGGCTGAATCTCTCCGGTCTCCTCATGTGTGAGTGCAGCTGTGTCCGCATTATCAGTGTGTGAGTGCGCTGTCACATTGTATCAGGTGTTTGCAGGTCATTGTTCATTGTGTGTCACATGTGCCCATTGGATACGATGTAACTCTCTCACGTGTTCTCCTGCAGTGTGATGAGTGCAGCTTGTGCTATTGTAGTCAGTGTGTGATTGCCATGCTGTGTCACACTTGTATCATTGTGTTAGTCAACATGGTATCAGGTGTGAGTGCATCTGTGTCAAAGTTGTATGCAGTGTGTAGCTGAAACGCACTGGTCTCCTCTGTGGTGTGCAGCTGTATTACTTGTACACTGTGTGCGTGCATCTGTGTCACATTGTATCGGTGTGTGCAGTGCCAGCTGTGTCACATTGTATCGTGTGAGCTGAAACTCTTGTCTCCTCAGTGGTGGTGTGCACTGTGTCACATGGTATCACTGTGATTCGCAGCTGTTCCAATTGTATCATGTTGTGGATGCAGCTGTGTCACATTGTATCAGTGTTGGGTGCGCTGTTTCACATTGTCCATCCGTGTACTAAACTCTCCGTTTCTCCTCCAGNNNGTGCAGCTGTGTCACATTGTATCAGTGTGTGAGTGCAGCTGTGCCACATTGTATCAGTGTGTAGCTGAAACTCTCCGTGTCTCCTCAGTGTGTGAGTGCAGCTGTGGCATATTGTATCAGTGTGTGATTGCAGCTGTGTCACATTGTATCAGTGTGTAAGTGTCACATTGTATCAGTGTGTGGGTGCAGCTGTGTCACAATGTATCGGTGTGTAGCTGAATCTCTCCGTGTCTCCTCAGTGTGTGAGTGCAGCTGTGTCACATTGTATCAGTGTGTGAGTGCAGCTGTGTCACATTGTATCAGTGTGTAGCTGAAACTCTCTCCGTGTCTCCTCAGTGTGAGAGTGCAGCTGTGTCATATTGTATCAGTGTGTGAGTGCAGCTGTGTCACACTGTATCAGTGTGTAAATGTCACATTGTATCAGTGTGTGAGTGCAGCTGTGTCACATTGTATCAGTGTGGTAGCTCCTGAACACGCTCTTTCATCCGCATTGTGTGGGTGCAGCTGTATTACATTGTATCACTGTGTGCGTGCAGCTGTGTCACATTGTATCAGTGTGTGAGTGCAGCTGTGTCACATTGTATCAGTGTGTAGCTGAAACTCTCTGTGTCTCCTCAGTGTGTGAGTGCAGCTGTGTCACATTGTATCAGTGTGTGAGTGCAGCTGTGCCACATTGTATCAGTGTGTGGATGCAGCTGTGTCACATTGTATCAGTGTGTGGATGCAGCTGTGTCACATTGTATCAGTGTGTAGCTGAAACTCTCCGTGTCTCCTCAGTGTGTGAGTGCAGCCGTGTCACATTGTATCAGTGTGTGAGTGCAGCTGTGTCACATTGTATCAGTGTGTGGGTGTAGCTGTGTCACATTGTGTCAGTGTGTAGCTGAAACTCTCTCCGTGTCTCCTCAGTGTGTGAGTGCAGCTGTGTCACATTGTGTCAGTGTGTAGCTGAAACTCTCCGTGTTTCCTCAGTGTGTGGGTGTAGTCCCGTGGGCACTTTACCAGAAGGCTGTGATCCGATTGGCCGTTGCTTCTGTAGACCTGAATATGACGGTCCCAGGTGTGAGCAGTGCATTGGGGGATATCACTCCTACCCTTACTGCCAAGGTACACAACCTGCTCACATAACCCATTCTTCCAATGTGTAGGTCTTCCTCAGGGGGACCCCCTGCTTCCCGACATGCTAACCAGGGAATGTGCCGGCCACCCAGTCCCCTCCCGGCAAAACAAAATGGAGGTTTAAATCTCCCACGTCACGAGGACCAATTAGAAGCTGTGACATCATCCGTTGTGGCTTCCTATTGGCCGGGTGATGCCGGGATTTAAACCTCTGTAGGGTACCGGCGGCAGCTTCCTCGGTTCAGCTCCGGAGACGCCCCTGCTGCCCACCTATTGAAAAAGCGGAATGGGACATGTGGGGTCCGCCGTTTCGCTGCCACGAAGTCTCCGGCGGCATTCGGCCGCCTTGGGACCCTTCGCCGCAGCCGCTCAGCCACTGGCTGTTTCGCCAAGGTACGTTAAAGGGTTAATTTAGAGGTTAGGGTAGGTTGGTCGAGGATAGGGGTTTTAGAGTAGGGGGTAGTGTTAGTAACAGGGGTTAAGATTAAGGGATTTAAGGTAGGGGGTGAAAGTTTTTATGGTAGGTGGTAGCGTTAGAGATGTACCTTGGAGGCGAAGCGGCCGGCGGAGAGATGTCCCGGCGGTGAGGTGAGTAGTGGCTGAGCGCCCGCTGCGATTTGGTCGCGGCAAAACGGCTGGAGCCAAATGTCCTATACCATATAAAAGAAGGGGGGGTTTCAAGGCGAGGCGGGTTCTTTACCGCGGGGTATTATTACACGCGTGTGATGGTTTGAAGTGACTTCGCTAATGGAGACACACACGTTACTCTCCTATAATGATCGCTTCACAACGAGTAGGAATTCTAATGCCGGTTATTACTGGGGTATAGAGCAGGTGGGCTCAACTGCACTCCTCAGGACCCCCCAACAGGTCGGGTTTTCAGGCCACTGATTGAGCCGCTTGTGCTGACACTGGGATTTCCTTAAAACCTGACCTGTTGGGGGGCGGGGGGGGGTTCTTGAGGACTGGAGTTGAGCCCCCAGAACACCACACAGCATTTAACATGGTAGACCTGGCAAGGGTCTGCGTGTAGGAAGGCAGAGCTCTCTTGATGCTGAAAGCCTGTTTCAGGGGGGATTTGACTTGGTGTTTCTCTGCAGCGTGCTCTTGCGATCCTCGGGGCTCTCTGGACAACCGCTGCTCTCCCACCGGTCACTGTACGTGTCGCCCTAGTTACACGGGGTCCACCTGCAACCAGTGCGCGCCTGGATTATACGGCTACCCTACCTGCACAGGTGAGTCCTGGTTATGCACCCGTGTGCTTCCGGAGGGCCACGGCGCTCTGCGAGCTACATACATGTGAAGGTGGGACGCCCGGGCGTCCGTGGTGCTCTGCAGCTGCCTGGATTTAATCACATCCGGGGCCATATAACTATATAAGGCCCTTCCTTGGGTAACGGGCAGGACATTCAGTGCGTGAGGGGATTCACTCTCTGGGAGCCCCTAATTTTAGATGTGACACCCCCACCCATAGCCAGAAACCTCAGCACCCCTGGGACATGATCCGAGCTCGTATTACTGTCCCGGGCACATTACAGGTTTGGCTGAGGACCATCTGATATCAGAACCTGTACCCAAAATAAGAATCTGGTGCCTGCCGTACCCTTGCAATAATACTGCACGGTGCAGCCCACGCCGGCGTTTTACCCCAGGTGTCCTTCACATAGCGCAGCGTACACTGTCGGTGCAACGTCAGAGTCGCGTGTTGTTATATCCGGCTGTGTTCTGCCTGCAGCGTGTCACTGCTCGGGGGAGGGGTCCCTGCACGGAGCATGTGACCCGCAGAGTGGGCAGTGCAGCTGCCGTCCCGCCGTCGCTGGCCTGCGCTGTGACTCCTGTGCCTCGGGCACCTATGGATTCCCCAACTGCGAAGGTAACATCCTAACCCTGCGCGGCGTCACGGAGAGGGATATACAGAGTTACTATGTCACTGCGACACTATATACCTGGAGAGATATAAACCAACTTATTCCACACGGCACGGGCTGGTGCTGCCAGGCCCCTTACCGCCTACTCCATGAAATGGCCCATAATGTGCCGTGACTGTGTGTTATGGAATAGCACTGTTTAGTACATATGGGCCTCTGCATTCCTGACCAGTGAGACAGGGGATGAGCTTTGCGGGGTGGCGCGGCCCTATTGGTTAAATCCCGTATTACAGACTTCTTCATTCATTCCGTGGGCTTATTACTGAAGTCTCCCGCCTGCAACAAAAAAAAACAGCACAGGATTTGTCAAGGAAATGGAGTTTCGCTGAAGCAGCGGCCTTTTCCCCTATTGCTAAAGCAGGTGCAATTCTTTGGCCCAGTTTTGCACCTGGGAAATAATGACATAGTAGATGAAGTTGAAAAACAAGACGTACGTCCATTAAGTTCAACCTGTGTTACATTTAGACAACAGATCATTTATCCTATATCCGTACTTACCGTATATTGATCCAGAGGAAGAGACACACACAGCCCCTGTGTCATATCATCCAATGATATCTCATTAGGGGAAAATAAATTCCTTTCTGACTCCAAGAATTGGCAATCAGATTACTCCCTGGATCAACATCCCATGTATAATTATTTGGTATATCCCTGTATACCGTTCCTTTCTAAACAGATGTCCAACCTTTTTTTGAACTGATCCATTGTATCTGCCATCACAGTCTCCATGGGTAATGAATCCCACACTGTAACTGCCCTTACTGTAAAGAACCCTTTCCTTTGTTGCTGGTGAAATCTCTTTTCCTCCAACCTTAAGGGGTGGCCCTGTATCGCTTGTACTGCCCGTGGGATGACTTCTCATGTGGTACTGAGCTCTCCAGGACCTGCGCTGCATCCCTGAATGTCCTCCCTCCCCTCTTGTTTTTGCAGTGGGACCTTGTGACCCTTCCGGTTCCTCCTCCCCCGGCGTGTCCCCCCCTGAGGTGAGCTCTGAATGTTACCATGTCTGCAGGGACACACTACGCCACTTTGTGCGTTATCGCGAATGCGGAGCAGCGAATTGTCCTGCCTGGTCTTCTATGTGCACCGTCTTCCTCGTGTCGGAGAAGAGTCTAGCCCCATTCAAATGTATGGGGCTGTAATCTTCTCCGACACGAGGAAGACTTACAGCATATTGAATGGGGGTCAAAATGTGCAGATAATGTTAGTCTGTAAGGAAGCAGGTGGTGAGTTTTGCTTTCTGCGAATTTAAATCAACAATTGCCTCTTCTCCATGTAAAACAAGAATGTGTACCATTCAGACGTCCTTTCGCTGCTGTGTTTAATAAGGTCAGTCTTTTTACACACTAGTTGCAATTTGGAGATCTCGTTCGCTCAAGATTTGCCTCCCAGGGGAATTAAAATGGCCGCTGCCATCCGCACTAATTCAATTCAAACCATATATAATTTTGGGAGTGATTGGGTTCTTTAGGCGGAGCGATATCTGGGGGTCCCTGTGCCATCCTATTTAATTAGCTCACAATACAGTATCTCAGGGGGAGTGTAT
The DNA here is from genome assembly GCA_036426205.1 of Ascaphus truei. Classification (NCBI taxonomy): domain Eukaryota; kingdom Metazoa; phylum Chordata; class Amphibia; order Anura; family Ascaphidae; genus Ascaphus; species Ascaphus truei. Next base: position 81,393 of record WSYH01001644.1, read on the forward strand.
ATAATCGGGTGACGGGGAGAGGGGAATTCTATAAGTGAGGAGGACTCCGTGGGGAGTCGGCTGGGGCTCGGAGCAGTTGCTGAGTTTGCTTATACACCAGCGATGACGGGGAGATATGGGGGAAGGTCCTGATCCTTCCACACCATCGTGGGGGTCACGGAGATGCCACAGCTGCTTTTCCCGGAGCAGGCAGCCAGCGTTTCCCGTTGGCATCGGGTGACAGCTGTCAGTGGGAGAAGGAGGAGACCGGAGAGGCTTATTAAGGATGGGTGTTTCCATGGCCCTGTAAGGATGTTGGGGGGTGGGGTCCAAGCGTGGTGGTGCAGTGGGAGGGAAGCAGCAGAGGGGTGCGTGCGGGTAGCACTCTTTCCATGAATGATATTGGAATGGTCGGCTTCTTCATCCCTCGGCTGGGGGGAAGATGCAGAGGTCCCTGTGGGTGCTGCTGACCTCGCTCCTGTTGTCTCCTGTCCTTCAGGGTTCCTGTGAGTGCCGGCAAAATGTGGAAGGAGCCGCCTGCGACAAATGTAAACCCCTGTACTGGAACCTAGCACCGGAAAACCCGCACGGGTGCACAAGTAAGCCACGCTGTCCGGGCAGCTGCCCGCGTGCCGTCTGTCCATGCCCAGCCCTGGGCAGGGCATAGTGATGGCATTATACCCATACCGTTATCCTCTCTGCGCCCCGCAGGTTGTCGCTGTGACTCAGAGGGAGCGATAAACGGAGTGGGAGAATGTCAGCAGGTGAGGGACGCGGCGTTACCTTTTTGCTTTTCTTTATAATCTTGCTGCTTTGTCGCTGGTTTCCATGGATGCTCCGATTTCCAGTCACATATATCACCCAGCAGGAGGAAACGTGAGGAGGGCTGAGTGCTGAGGGCTGAGTGCTGAGGGCTGAGTGCTGGGGGCTGAGGGCTGAGGGCTGGGGGCTGGGGGCTGAGTGCTGAGGGCTGGGGGCTGAGTGCTGAATGCTGAGTGCTGAGGGCTGGGGGCTGAGGGCTGAGTGCGTGTTCCAGTCCAAAGCCTTGTAATTACTGCCCAGATGTATAATAATTATAATAATAATAATAATTATTATTATTATTATTATTTTATTGCTTTCAATGGTATTTCCCCCTTGATGCGCATTGTGTCTGTTTTTGACCCCAGAATTGCACTGATTTCTGCCTGGGTACATTGTGTTTATTTTGTTACCCTTTCTGTGCTGGAGAACCAGCATTGCATAGTTTCAAGCAGGGAAAGGGTTAAGCGGATGCCGAATCCTCGCCGATTTGGTTTTTATTAGAGATCAATATGTGCAACCGTCTGTACGGCTTCTGGGACGTCAGAGGTTAATCCCATAGCGGAGGCCTTACTGTGCTGTGCTGTGTTTTACACCCGAGCCCCTACACCCGAGCCCCCTACACCCGAGCCCCCTACACCCGAGCCCCTACACCCGAGCCCCCTACACCCGAGTCCCCTACAACACCCCTAACTACCAACCCGGCCCCCTACACCAACGAGCCCCCTACACCCGAGCACGCTACAACCTCACCCCCAGACGCCTCACCCCCAGACGCTTCACCCCCAGACGCCTCACCCCAAGACGCCTCACCCCCATACTCCTCACCCCCATACGCCTCACCCCCATACTCCTCACCGCGGCACGATCCCAATATTTGAAGACTAAAACACTTCTTTCCTCCCGGACCCAATACGTGGTTCCCGTGTTAACGCTTTGTGTGCTGGGAGGGGCCGCAGCACTTTGCTCATTGTGGCTGTATTTCTCAGGTCAGCGGGAAATGCTTCTGCAAGTCCAACATCTGCAGCCGCACGTGCAGCACCTGCAAAGACGGCTACTACAACCTGGATGCCAACAACTACTTTGGCTGTCAGGGTGGGTACCGATCCCTTTAATCTTGTCCCGTTAACCGCATCTGGCTGAATCGCCAATCTGCAAACCAAGAAATCGGAATATCTCACACACACACACCACACACACACCACACACACACACACACACACACACACACACACACACACACTCTCACACTCACACAAAAACACACACACAAAAACACACACACACCACACACACCACACACACCACACACACCACACACACACACACCACACACACACCACACACTCTAAAGAGCCTCTCCAGGAGGCAGTCTGGGTGCACAGTAGAGGACATAAGGGTTAGTATTACCAGCACAACACTACGTTAGGGAAAAAGATCATTTTATTGCATACTGCTTGTACAGAGCCCCAACGTTGTGGTTCCCCTGAAGAAGGTCCCCTCTGGGTGCTGCCATGTAGATTACAGCTCCAGATATTGGCTCCCAGAATTCCGTCCATGTGGTGGCTGCATGCATGCGTCAGAAGCATCACAGCACAGAACCGGGCTGCACAAATAGCTGCTTTAATGGCACTGTTATTCCAGTAATCCTGAGTCCGTGTTTGAGGGGGCGCACAGAGCCCCCTGTACTGGATGTCTGCTCCTCACCCCAAGCTTCATGTTAGTGGCACATTTCCATTGAGGAAGAGGCTGGGTTGGCTCTGTCCGGATACAGATCGGATGAGACCTGTTCTTTCTAATCTGCTACATTCCCGTCTAGTTGTATAGATGGGAATTCTTCTTGTTGTTCGGTTGGGGGGGGGGGGCGTGTGTCTCTGTTCCCTCCACGTGCCTCCCTTAATGCTCCTATAAATATCCTTCCCTGGGGTGGCACGGTGTCATGGACGCTCCCGGTGCAGCTTTGCAGAGGGCAGTAACCAGGTTCTTGCCCCTTTTAGGATGCCAGTGTGACATCGGAGGCTCCGTTGGTTTGGCATGCCATGAGACGAGCGGTGCGTGCCAGTGCCGGCAGAATGTCCAAGGGTCCAGGTGTAATGAGTGAGTGTCGGTCCGCAGAGGGACACAGGTCCTGATAGGAGATATATGTGTGTGTCTATAAATATATATAGAGTGTAAGCTCTGCGGGGCAGGGACTGTGTCTGTAACATTCCTATGTTCTGCGTACCGCGCGCTGTGCTGTAATTGTCCATTTGGGGGAAAAGCGCTATATGAAATAACGTTACTATTATTAACCCCCCCCCCCCCAAAAGTAACTCCCTCACCCCCTCACGACTCTTACCTGTGGCGGGGGGTCCAGCGGCGTGGTGCGGCGATCTCAATTTTCTCCCCTGCAAATTGTAATGTTTCCCCTGCAGGTCCTGATAAAATGGCCACGCGGCGTCAACGGGACACCACGGCGTCACCCAGCGTCACGTAACGTGGTGCCGCCACGCGGCCATTTTTTCTGGAGCTGCAGAGGAAACATGCCGCCGAACCCCCGCCGCAGGTAAGCACTCGACAGCGGCCAAAATGCTCTCGCCCGTGGCGTGCGGGCGAGTACATTTGTCGAGCCCTGTATATAATTACTCTTTTAGTAAACATCTCTACGCGCGCTCTACCTTTTGGATATTGAATGATATATATATATATTACCTCCTCGTTGACTCTTATTTGCACCTCCTCTGTGTCGCCCCCAGGCCGGTGAGTAATCATTACTTCCCTGACCTTCACCACTTGCAGTTCGAGGTGGAGGACGGAAGGACCCCGGACGGCCGAGTGGTCCGTTTTGGCTACAACCCACTGGAGTTTGAGAACTTCAGCTGGAGGGGATATGCCCAGATGTCCCCCATACAGGTACGCATTTTGGGGGGACATTGACAGTGGGGACGGCAGCTGCAAGATGAATAATAAAATAGAAGGAACATCTAGAACTCGGTGGTGTTGTCAAACGGTTTTCCAGGACGGTACCAATGGCTTCCCCGGAGAAAAATGTGGTAATAGTGAATATTTTATTCAGGAAGACCCAATCTTTGTGTTTTCTGCCATATTTTTAATTGTTCTAATTCTCGAAGGTTAGCAAATGTTACTTTGTAATATTAAAAGTTCTATAGAAATCTGCGATTAGAAATTGTAATCCCGGCCACAGCGATGAACCGGACTTCTATCACAGAATTGTATAAGGGATTCTGCGGGTATTATTAAACGGCTGAAACGCAGTGCTGTGCGTAGAAGGCGCTGCGCCATGCTGGACGTGTTTCGGCGCGGCTGGAGGATGCGGCCTATCGATCTCCATGTGTGCTCTCCGTTCTCCCCAGCCCAAGGTCGTGCTGACCTTCAACGTCACGTCGCCCGACCTCTTCCGAGTCGTCTTCCGTTATGTGAACCGGGGAGCGCACAGCGTGTACGGGACGATGTCGTTTATAGAGGAGGGGAAATTCAGTGCTTGTGCCAACTGTAAGTTCATCTGTGGGTCACGTTTCCCCTGAGTGCTAAGGGTGCGTTTCAGCGAGGGGCCGCGGGCCTCTGCATGCTGGGTAATGTCTGGGCTGCAGTATGGGGGGTGGGGAGGGGGGGTAGAGGCATGTCAAGCTCTCCCTTAGTAGCAGCAATGTGGGTAATGAAGCTCAGCTCTCATCTCCTGCTGAGATATCGAATGTAATTACATGTCGATGTGTTGAGTGGAGTCTTCCTTTAACCCCGTGTGCGGTTAGAAAGATCCAGCAACTCGTTGCTCTCTGGTAGCAAATGGGTTAAATGTCCATAAGAATGAGTCCTGCTCAATTAAAAAAAAAAAAAATCAACTTTTAGCTTCCTCCCTTCACAGTGATTTCCCCCAAACTTGCGGCCTGTACAGCTATGGTTGGATTAAGCATGTGCAGAGCCAGCAATACACACGGGGCAGTTAAACGCAGCCCAGTGCCTGGCTAACCTCCTGGGAAGGGTTTCAGGGAACACTGACCTCCCCGCTTATCGAAAGCAAGCAGAGAGAGGAGCGCTCCAAAACAGGGGTCAAGTGGTGAGTACTTATTCAGCCAACGTTTCGGTCCCACGCAGCAGACCTTCCGCAAGGTGGGACCCCTGCTGAATAACTACTCACTACTTGACCGCTATTTTGGAGCACTTTGCTTCCTTTCTGTGGGATGTTACCATTGCGTTTCTGCCCCCGCTGAAAGTATCTGCCGGATGGTTTATTCTCCCCGCTTCTCACCGCGCAGGTTCTGAACAGACCAAGAAGATCGTCTTCCCCCCCAGTTCTGAGCCGGCATTTGTCACCGTCCCGCAGAGCAGCTTCGGGGAGCCCTTTGTCCTGAACCCCAACACGTGGTCTGTGGTCATTGCGGTGGAGGATGTGCTGCTGGTGAGACTTGTGTCCGTCGCGGGGATAGTATAGCACATTGGCCTGTGCGTGCCCTGACCCCCCGCTCCTCTCCTCACAGGACTATCTGGTTCTGCTGCCCAGTGCTTATTACGAGGCCCCAATTCTGCAGCTGAAGGTCACGGAGGCGTGCACCTACTCGCCCACCCCGGAGCAGACCAATCAGAAGTAAGGGCTCCCAGCACCACATGGGCTCAGTCACTGGATATTACTGGTGCGGGATTACGTAGGGGGGGGGGTGGTTCGGGATGCACAGAACCAGCAACCCATTTTAGGTTGGCTTTACCTTCTCCTTCGCGATCTCCTCCTGTCAGTGTCCCTCATCGTGGCGCCGGGACGTCCAATGGCATTGCGGTGACAACTGGGAATCGTGATGTCATGCTGCGTCACGTTATGACAACAAGACGCCCCTCTGGTGCCGCGTTGCCATGACAACGGGACGCCCTGTTGTCAGGGCAAGGTGACATCATTTGCCGTCGTGGCGCAATGATGTGGGACACTGCAGGAAGACATCGCGAAGGAGAAGGTAAGAGAATGACAGAGGCCCCGCGCCGAGCCCCGCCATGTTACCAGCCGGCAGGATTGCCACCCCTCCGCGTTTGACCCCGAGACGGCGGGTTTCAGCCACATATGTCCAGGCTACGGGTTTACCCGAAAAATCTCCGTGCGGCGGCGGCATCTCCGACATCTCCCCCCTGCAAATCCCGGCCACATGGCTCCGCGACTTCAAATGGCGCTGTGTTATCAGGACGTCACGCGGCATCACGTTGTCATGACAACGGGCATCACGGGACGTCTCGGCGCCATAAGGCGTCCCGTTGCCATGGCAACTTTAAATTGCGTGGCGGTCATGACGTTATGTGATGTCACGTTGTCATGACAACGGGCATCACGGGACGTCTCGGCGCCACAAGGCGTCCCGTTGCCATGGCAACTTTAAATTGCGTGGCGGTCATGACGTTATGTGATGTCACATTGTCATGGCGACGCGCGCCATTTGACATTGCGAAGCCATGCTGACTGGACGTTGCAGGGGAGACGCCGCCGCCGCCGCCGCCGCTAAGAGAAATAAATATATAAACAAAATAAATGGAAAAAATGTCATTACAAAAAGTCTCTGGGTTTCGCCTTCAGCAGAGGTGGCAACCCTGCCAGGCGGCCCTGCTTGGATGTCATTGATGTCACCCTATACCCGCGTTGTGCCGCGCCACGGAATATGTTGCCGCTTTACAAATAAAGGATAATAATATGTATCTCGGCGAGCTCTGAATTCAGTACCGTACGGATATTTATTCTGAATAACGGCTCTGGAACTAAATGCGCGTATGTTTCACATTAACCTAAATGTATTTTAATGTCGCCAGCATTTTTTTTTCCGGAAGCGCTGGACAGCGTTTGCGAAACCGCCCGGAGCGCCTGCTCCTTTTTACGGCCGGATTAGGACTAAAACCTATTGTTTACAAGTCTGCACATTACCGTCCGTGGGCCGGCTGTGGAAGCAGAGTCCTCTCCCCTCTCCCCTCTCCCCTCTGAATCTTGTGCTCTCTTCCAGCTGCCTTCTGTACAAATTCCTTCCCGTGGATACTTTCCCGTCTTCCCGAGGGAGTGAGGGGGTTTGCCGGCTGGATAATAGCCTTCCCAGGCCGTGCCAAGCAGAGCAGATCACCCCCCGACACCCGCCAATGGTGGTGTGCAGTGGCAATGATGTAAGTATAAGTATCGGAGAGAGGCAAACCGGGTATACAGCTGTTGTAGATTGTAAGCTCTTGGGGGCAGTTTCCCACTTGCCGAGGCTAAGGATCAGATATGGTGTTAGATTTTACACAAGAGAGGGAAATATAAAGAATAAGAGAGCCGTGTGATTGTGTTTCTGTGTTACCTGTTGTATCAGTACCTGCTATTACTTTGTGTAGTATGTTAGCCTTTCACCTGTTGTACTGCACTGTGGCTTCTGTTGGTGCTTTATTACTAGATGATAACAGCACGTTATATCGCAGTACACACAGTAGAATAGGAATCCTGTGCCTTTTTATGCCCAATTTCTTTTTTTTCTTTCTTATTTCTTATTTCCCTTATTGCACGTCTGGTAACATCTTCCAAACTCCTCTTATTATTTATTTTCTGTGGGTTACTAACGTCTCTTTTAAATGTAGTTTCACTTGTGGCTTTATCTCCAGATAGTATCATTTCCCTGCTGTGTAGCCCAGGACTGGCTGTCTCATTTGCTAGTCAATGTGTCTCTTTGGGTAGAATATCTGATAAATGCCCAGCTGGTGTAGCAGTGGGTGTAGCAGTGAGTGTAGCAGTGAGAGTAGCAGTGGGTGTAGCAGTGAGTGTAGTAGTGGGTGTAGCAGTAAGAGTAGCAGTGGGTGTAGCAGTGAGTGTAGCGGTGGGTGTAGCAGTGAGAGTAGCAGTGAGAGTAGCAGTGAGAGTAGCAGTGAGTGTAGCAGTGAGTGTAGCAGGGAGGGTAGCGGTGGGTGTAGCGGTGGGTGTAGCAGGGAGGGTAGCAGTGAGTGTAGTAGTGGGTGTAGTAGTGGGTGTAGTAGTGGGTGTAGTAGTGGGTGTAGCAGTGGGTGTAGCAGTG